>JANFOE010002479.1:0-44752 GCA_025667525.1 Glebionis coronaria | reverse complement strand
TGTTTAAAAGGGCATCACAAATCGTCGGCGATCGTCACGTCACTACTATCGTATCAAGGTGAGTCTATGGCCTCGCTTTACATGTTTACTTGTTTTATAAAACCCGCGAGGGGGATAACATGCTTGTTTTATTAAAATAAAAGGGGTACAACGAGAAGTTGTGGAAACCCTTATTATTGGAAAAACATTATATAAATGTAGGGTACAACGAGAAGTTGTGGTAAACCCTCATTCTTTTAAAATTGAACACAAAGGACCCGATTGTATGCTTAGATGAAAGTTGTTATATAAGTTTGTTTAGCCTTAAAGACCCATGAATCGTGAATTGTTAATCGAAAGAACGCTAATACTATGGATAGATCTATCGGGGTGACGCCCAGTCCGGTCGCGACTAGCTATCGCGTGGTGTTGTGATGCACCAGTAATGAAACATCGGATGCAATTGTATAAGAGAAATATACGCACTTGGCTAGGTGTGTTGGGCTGAAATAATATATGTTAACGTTCAATTTCACGAGACTTATGAAATAACAACGATAATTATGTCTGATCCACATGATTGTCAACTACGGAAGGTTTATTCAGAATACTTGTGTTCATTTATTTAAATTTAAACTCTATAGATTCACTCAACATTTTTGTTGACTTTATAGCATGTTTTATCTCAGGTCCATGAAGAAGGCACTCAAGGAAGGCGGTTTCACGCAGCTTGCTAAATTAAAATGTTTTGGCCCGCTTTTCTAAACTATGTCTATTCTAAGAAACTTTTCTTATTTGGTTGGTTGTGTAAACTTAAAACTATTTGGGACCGTGTGTAAACTGTTTTATCTTTAAACAAATGAATGGACGTATGTTTTGTTAAAACGACTCATTTTGAGGCGTTTTCTATGATATTGAGGTTGAACCATGATAGTAACACCCAATGACCCTTCCGCTGCTATGACATGAAATTGGGGGTGTTACAGATTGGTATCAGAGCTCAAGTTATAGAGAACGAAAAGATTTTCCAAAAATAAATTTTTGAAATCTTTTAACTATAACATCTGCAAGCGAAACCTCCGAGTTGCCAATGGACGAGAACAAGCAAAGTATATATATATGTTATACATATTTAATTATTATTTATGCTTGAAGCATAATGGATTACATTTATTTATTTATAAATGTTTATTATTTGATTATTATAATACTAATACGTGATTTACAAACGACGCTGATTGTCACAATAGAAATCCCTGTCTTTTGACTCATCCCTCGTGAATCTTCGTTCCTTGTCTGAAATTCTATTCTTCGTTCTATCATCCATTCTTGTTTCTTTTCATCTATCTATTCTTATTCTGTGTTATTCATGTTTTGTTATCACAAGTGTCGAATGAATACTCATTTTGATGTGAATTGTGTAACAGGATCATGCCGCCTAAACAGTTGACTGAGACTCAGTTACGTGCTATAGTAGCTGATCAATTTCAGATATCTATGAATGCATTTATGGCAAACTTGAATAATGGAGCCGGTGGATCCGGTGGAGCTGGTGGATCTGGTGGAGCTGGCGATACTGGAGCTGGCAACACTGGAGCTGGCGCTACTGGAACTGGCGCTACTGGAGCTGGCGCTACTGGAACTGGCGCTACTGGAGCTGGCAATACTGGTGCTGGAACTGGTGATGCTGATAGACCAGTGATTCCTGAAAACAAGAAGTGCAATTATACCTCGTTCATGAAATGCAAACCTCCAACGTTTAAGGGTACTGAAGGCGCTGTTGGGTTAATGCAATGGTTTGAGAGATTTGAATCCGTGTTTCGATTTAGTGGAAGCGAGGAAGGAGATAAAGTGATGTTTGCCTCTGCTACTCTTCAAGGGCGAGCATTAACTTGGTGGAATGGAAGAATGGCATCATTGGGTATGGATGCTGCGTATGCTACCCCTTGGGCTGAGGTAAGAAGATGGATGACTGAGGAATTTTGTCCAAGGAGTGTTATTCAAAGGTTAGAACAGGAATTATATCAGCTGAGACTGAAGGGTACTGACATCGATGGATACACCAACAGATTCCATGAACTTGCTCTACTTTGTCCCAACAAGGTTAACCCTGAATACTTGAAGGTAGAGCAGTATATTCGAGGCTTACCGACCAACATCCGTGGGGATGTGACCTCATCTAAACCTGCCAATATTGATGAAGCTGTTCGTATGGCCTACCAACTAATGGGTCAAATCATCCAAGACAAGGCTGATGGTGTTTCTGAAGGCAACAAAAGAAGAGCTGAAAACGACAATGATGATCGTGGTGATAACCGTCAATCTTACAACAGAAATCAAAACCGAAGGAGGGGCAACGCTAATGCGATGACTGAAGCTGCAACTGCTGATAAAGGAACCAGATGTCAACGATGCAAGAAGTCTCATACTGGTGAATGTACTAAGTGTGGAAAGTGCAACAAGTTAGGTCACAAGACTGAAGACTGTTGGGGACAAGGAAAGAAGGGAGTGACGTGTTATAACTGCCAAGGTAAAGGTCACATGAGGAACCAATGCCCTCAACCTCCAAAGAATGCACGTGGTGGAGATAACCAAGGAAAAGCTTATCAGTTGGGAGAAGCCGAAGCGAAGCAAAACCCGAAAGTTGTCACTGGTACGTTTTTACTAAACAACCGTTATGCTACAGCTTTATTTGATTCTGGTGCGGACAAAAGCTTTGTGTCTACAAGTTTTAGTACCTTAATTGATATCAAACCGGTCGAATTAGACGCAAGTTATGAGGTAGAACTAGCTGATGGTAAATTAGTGAGAACCAATCGTGCGCTCCTAGGATGTTCTCTAAATCTCTTGAACCGTATTTTTAAGATAGACTTGATGATTGTTGAATTGGGAAGTTTTGATATTATTATCGGAATGGATTGGCTATCCAAGTATAATGCGTCTATCTTGTGTGGAGAAAAGAAAGTTAGGATTCCTTTAGACGATAAGACCATGGTTATCGAAGGTGATCAATGTAATTCACGACTGAAAATCGTTTCGTGCATTAAGGCTCGTAAGTATATCGAAAGAGGCTGTGAGTTATTCCTAGCTAAAGTAGTGGAGAAAGAACCGAAGGAGAAACGTGCTGAAGATGTACCTGTTATCCGTGACTTTCCTGAAGTGTTTCCGGAAGATTTGCCTGGACTTCCTCCTCCAAGGCAAGTAGAATTCCAAATTGACCTAATTCCTGGTGCTGCACCCGTGGCTCGTGCGCCATATCGTTTAGCCCCATCCGAGCTGAAGGAGTTATCTGTGCAATTGCAAGAGCTATCTGACAAGGGTTTTATACGACCGAGTTCGTCACCTTGGGGAGCTCCTGTCTTATTCGTTAAGAAGAAAGATGGTTCGTTTCGTATGTGTATTGATTACCGAGAGTTGAATAAGCTGACGATCAAGAATCGTTATCCGCTTCCAAGAATTGATGATTTATTCGATCAACTTCAAGGTTCTCGTGTTTTCTCCAAGATTGATCTTCGTTCTGGTTACCATCAACTTCGCATACGTGAGGAAGATATTCCTATTACGGCGTTTAGAACTCGTTATGGTCATTATGAGTTTCTGGTTATGCCTTTTGGGTTGACTAATGCACCTGCTGTATTCATGGACTTAATGAATCGCATTTGCAAGCCGTATCTTGATAAATTCGTGATCGTTTTCATAGATGACATTCTAATCTACTCCAAGAGCAATGAAGAGCATGCCGAACACTTAAGGATTATCTTGAACTTGTTGAAGAACGAAAAGTTATACGCTAAGTTCTCGAAGTGCGATTTTTGGCTTAATTCTGTACAATTTCTCGGACACGTGGTCGATAAAAGTGGAGTACATGTTGATCCTGCAAAGATCGAAGCCATCAAGAATTGGAGTGCTCCGACTACTCCAACTGAAGTGCGACAATTTCTAGGTCTGGCTGGCTATTACCGAAGGTTTATTGAAGGATTCTCCTTGATATCGAAACCATTAACGAAGCTGACTCAGAAGAATAAACCGTATGTGTGGGGCGATGATGAAGAAGAAGCTTTCCAAACCCTGAAGATGAAACTCTGTAGTGCGCCGATTTTATCGTTACCTGAAGGAAGTGAAGATTTTGTTGTTTATTGCGATGCATCTCTCAGAGGATACGGTGCTGTTCTCATGCAACGCGAAAAGGTGATCGCATATGCCTCTAGACAATTAAGGAAGAATGAGGAGAACTACACTACCCACGACTTGGAATTGGGCGCTGTGGTTTTCGCTCTGCGACTTTGGAGACATTATCTGTATGGTACGAAGTGTACAGTATTCACTGATCATAAAAGCCTACAATACATATTGGATCAAAAGGAGCTGAATATGAGGCAACGTCGATGGGTTGAACTATTAAGTGATTACGACTGCGAAATTCGTTATCATCCAGGAAAGGCGAACGTGGTAGCTGACGCGTTAAGTCGAAAGGAAAGGGGGAAACCGATTCGAGTGCGTGCTTTAGTAGTGACAGTTCATAATAACTTACCTGAGCAGATTCGGAACGCGCAGGTTGAAGCATGCAAGAAGGAAAATATTGCTGCCGAAAGATTTAGAGGAGACGGTGAAACATTTGAGACGCGACCCGATGGTATCAAATGTTTGAGAAGTCGAATCTGGTTACCATTATATGGTGGACTGAGAGACTTGATTATGTTAGAATCTCATAAGTCCAAGTATTCTATTCATCCTGGATCGGACAAAATGTACCAAGACTTGAAAAAGTTATACTGGTGGCCGAATATGAAAGCTGATATTGCAACATACGTCGCGAAATGCTTAACATGTGCAAAAGTGAAAGCTGAATATCAGAAGCCGTCAGGATTACTTGTCCAACCTGAAATTCCAGTCTGGAAATGGGAGCGAATTACGATGGACTTCATCACAAAACTCCCAAGGACACCGTCTGGGTTCGATGCGATTTGGGTTATAGTCGATCGTTTAACTAAATCCGCTCATTTTATTCCAATCAACGAGAGATTCGGATTGGAGAAACTCGCCGATATTTATCTAAAGGAAATCGTGTGCAAGCATGGTGTTCCTATTTCAATCATTTCCGATAGAGATAGTCGTTTTGCTTCTGGATTTTGGAGATCACTTCAAAAGTCGTTAGGAACCAATTTGGATATGAGCACAGCCTATCATCCACAAACTGATGGGCAAAGCGAAAGAACAATCCAAACTTTGGAGGATATGCTACGTGCTTGTGTGATAGACTTTGGAAGTAGCTGGGATAAGCACTTACCTTTGGCCGAATTCTCGTACAATAACAGTTATCACGCGAGTATTAAAGCTGCACCTTTTGAAGCACTGTATGGGAGGAAATGTAGATCACCCGTTAGCTGGAGTGAGGTTGGTGATGCCCAACTCACTGGACCAGATTTGATTAGGGAGACGACGGATATGATTGTGCAAATTAAGAATAGATTGTTGTCTGCTCGAAGCCGACAGAAGAGTTATGCGGATGTAAGAAGAAAACCATTGGAGTTCAACGTGGGAGATAAGGTTATGCTAAAGGTATCACCATGGAAAGGTGTTGTACGATTTGGAAAACGTGGGAAGTTAAGTCCTCGTTATATCGGACCATTCAAGGTTACATCTAGAGTAGGACCTGTGGCATACCAACTCGAACTACCACAAGAACTGTATGGGATTCATAACACTTTTCACGTGTCGAATCTGAAGAAGTGTTTATCCGATGAAGAACTCGTTATACCGTTAGACGAGGTTAAGGTTGATAAGAAGTTGCATTTTATTGAAGAACCGGTCGAGATCATGGATCGCGAGGTCAAGCAACTGAAGCAAAGCCGAATACCTATCGTCAAAGTTCGATGGAACTCTCGAAGAGGACCGGAGTTTACTTGGGAACGAGAAGACCAAATGTGGAAGAATTACCCTCATCTCTTTGATTTCAACAAGCGATCGGGCAAGAACGCAAGTTGATCTTCGAGGGCGAAGATCCTAATTTGGTGGGGATGATGTGACAACCCGTCAATTTCAGGTCGTTATTTTAATCTCGACTATTACGTATTACGTGTTTACTTTAATGAGGATTTTAATTTATCGACTAACCGAGAAGGTTATGACTTGAAACTAGCTTAAGAATGTCGATTAGTTGAAAACCGACAAGGAATATGTTAAGTATCGATATTATATTCTCAAATAATCATGAAAATGATTTTATTATATTTAATCTTTATTTCTCGTATTTTACGTTTTAACGAATGACGATAACTAGTAGTGATCGCGATACCGACGGATGCCCAAAAATTTACGTTTTATTATCGAATGTCTCGATATTGTATATTTTCGACGTTTTCGATTTAATTACGTTTTAAGTCGTGTCGAAGCTTTATTATTATTTTTATGAAGCGTTTTAACTTACGAAAAGTATTTTTACGAAACCCGAGCCCCGTAAATATTTTTAAAATGTACAATTTACATTTTCTACCTTGTAAACTATTTACTTGCACTTTGGGACCAAAAGAATGCAAATTTGGCAAAAATTACCCTCACCCCACTATTTAAACAAATTCCACTAACCATTTTTCATTTTAAAATTCATTTTACACAAAAAACACACACAATCTCTCTCTCCCTTGCTCTCTTGCCGTCCACCCCTCACAACAAAAACCCTCCCAAAATTTTTGATTTACTTTGAATCAAGCAAAACTAAGAAAAGTCCCATCCTAGAAATTTCAAGGGCTTTCTATTGGTATAATTTTCTTCTACATGCATTCACAAAATTTTTATTTCAATTTTTGATGATGAACACCATGTTTGATCCATTTTTATGGTGATATATGGTGTTAATATTATTATATTCATAGTGGGTTTTGGTTGCATGCAAGATTTTTATATATTTAATTTTTGTAAGATTAATTTGAGGGTGTTATGAGTTAATTAGATGTGTTATTATGATATTAGGATCATATTAGGACTATAGGAATTGTTGGAATGGGTTGAAAATTTGATTTGGTATGATTTTTAGATAGGCTATTTTGGGCAGTAACTTTAAGTCCGTTTTTGAAATTGTTACTGTGGTAAACTTGGTGAACTAATAAGATAGGGTCGTAGAGAATTTCGTTAGCTTCGATTTGAGCTAAAGTAGAGCTTCTAACTCATTACGAGCGAAAAGTTATGCTACTTTTAGTATTTGTGTACCGGGAGACGGGTATCGGCACAATCCGAAAATTGTTGTCGATATTTGGAACGAATCTCGGGGACTATAAAATGAGTTTTAAAAATGTTCAAGGGCTGTTGTAAGTTGATAAACCTCAGGTCATGAGTCTATTTTCAAACCCGAGTGTCGGTTTTGCAAACGGAATTGTTTAAATAAGTCAAAATGGTTTTACAAGTCGAAGACGCAAAACTGTCCGGTTTTTGTAACACGAAGGTGTGTCGGGCAGAAGGTCTTAGAAGTAATATTTTTGAATGAAATTTAAACTGAGTTTTATTCATATTATGTGTGAGTTTGTCACCAAGTTTCGTCGAAATCGGACATGTCTAGATAGGTTAGATTGGTGTGTACATTTGGAGTGTACATGCTGAGTGGTATTTTGGACACGTAGTTCAATACTTATGTGGCGTGAGTTGAGTATTCACTATTGGATATGGTGACTTACTCAAGTGTTAAGTCATTATATAAATGACTTAGCTACTGGTCCGAGGGAAGTAAAATGATGGTTTGACTTGCGTTGACTTGGCGTCTTATGACGGGTCAATGTCGAGGGTGCAAGTAATTTAAATGAATAAGTGCTGAATAAAAGGGTATAGAAGTACACTTATATTTTGTTATTTTTCGGGATTTTTATGGTCATTCGAAATTGACTTTCATATTATTTAAGTATTATTTATACTTGAGTCGTTTATTAACGAACGCGCCTTAATTGGTAGGTTGCGGTCTTCGTGTTTAAAAGGGCATCACAAATCGTCGGCGATCGTCACGTCACTACTATCGTATCAAGGTGAGTCTATGGCCTCGCTTTACATGTTTACTTGTTTTATAAAACCCGCGAGGGGGATAACATGCTTGTTTTATTAAAATAAAAGGGGTACAACGAGAAGTTGTGGAAACCCTTATTATTGGAAAAACATTATATAAATGTAGGGTACAACGAGAAGTTGTGGTAAACCCTCATTCTTTTAAAATTGAACACAAAGGACCCGATTGTATGCTTAGATGAAAGTTGTTATATAAGTTTGTTTAGCCTTAAAGACCCATGAATCGTGAATTGTTAATCGAAAGAACGCTAATACTATGGATAGATCTATCGGGGTGACGCCCAGTCCGGTCGCGACTAGCTATCGCGTGGTGTTGTGATGCACCAGTAATGAAACATCGGATGCAATTGTATAAGAGAAATATACGCACTTGGCTAGGTGTGTTGGGCTGAAATAATATATGTTAACGTTCAATTTCACGAGACTTATGAAATAACAACGATAATTATGTCTGATCCACATGATTGTCAACTACGGAAGGTTTATTCAGAATACTTGTGTTCATTTATTTAAATTTAAACTCTATAGATTCACTCAACATTTTTGTTGACTTTATAGCATGTTTTATCTCAGGTCCATGAAGAAGGCACTCAAGGAAGGCGGTTTCACGCAGCTTGCTAAATTAAAATGTTTTGGCCCGCTTTTCTAAACTATGTCTATTCTAAGAAACTTTTCTTATTTGGTTGGTTGTGTAAACTTAAAACTATTTGGGACCGTGTGTAAACTGTTTTATCTTTAAACAAATGAATGGACGTATGTTTTGTTAAAACGACTCATTTTGAGGCGTTTTCTATGATATTGAGGTTGAACCATGATAGTAACACCCAATGACCCTTCCGCTGCTATGACATGAAATTGGGGGTGTTACATAATTTTTTTGGTCGTAGTTCGTCATAAAAATAACAGTTATAAACAAATCATAATAATTAACTTTCTGTTCTAGAATTCGAATCTAATCCAAAAACTACAACATTAATATAAACTTGTTTAAAATATTATTTGTTATAATTCGTTTTTCTTAAATATTCGGACTTAAAAAACATCCTATTTGACAATAAACCACAAGGCGACGTTTTTTTGTTTTTTAAAATTAACTTTGATAAATACAAGAATATGTAAGAGTTGTTTGGTTTTTAAAATAAAATGTTTGTACCACTTTCTAATTTGTGTTGCTTGTGACGTTATCCTTTCGTATATTCAAACCACAATGTCTAATTTCCAAACCATAATATATTGATCAGATCTATAGATTGGTGAGAAAAAAACAACTATGATATTCATATAAAGCATAAAGTTAACTTACCTTTAAATCAAAACAACCACATGTGACCGCCAACACAAGATCTGGTATTTTAATTATGTTGTAAGGATGAGGTGTTTTACATTTCTTACTATTTGATAACATTGTTTATATCTGATAGCAACATTTTACAGCGAACACAACAAGATCCGGCGGTTCATGTTTCTTGCTTAGATTTGCGACATTTGGTGGTGGAGGTGGGCGGCTAGGGTTTGGGGTGAGAAAGACGTAAAAAGAAACTGAATAAGTGATAGAGAGAGAGAGAGAGAGAGAGAGAGAGATATGGATTTAGTCTATTAATGTGTAATTCCTATGGTACCCTTTTAATCTTTTCTGTAATTGATAAAAGGTATATTGTCATTAGTATAATTACAATTTTGACACTTTTTATCTTAGCCTTTAATTAAACACATCCAATGGTTGAAATTCACTTTTTGAGTTCTGTATAGTTCTACACCTTAAATGAGTTCTGCATATAACTCTTACCTATATATATATATATATATATATATATATATATATATATATATATATATATATATATATATATATATATATATATATAGGGGTGGGATCTAGAGAAAACCTTACATTCATAGAAAACCTAGAAAACAAAATAAATGGTGTCCTTTAGAAACATCTCGAACTTTAGGGGCCGAAGATGAAAAAACAAAAAATAGAAGGAGTATAGTTGCAAACTACCCAAACTCACTAGATTCAACAAACACCGTCAGTCGTCCACCTAATTCAGATCAACTTTTACACACACACACGAAAACTACGATCTGAACATTCACACTCGATCAAAACACATACTCGATCGAATATAGTCCTAATTGGGATCAGTTATGGCGAAGAAGAAGATTTCAAATCGTAAGCCATAATTGTTTTTCATAATAATCCTTTTTTATGAGATTCAAATGATATAATAAACGATTTTTGATTTCACCTACGTGTATAAGTCCAAGAACAATTAAAAAATGGCATCAGTTAGAACATGAAAATTCATAGAAATGTAAGTCATGTAATTTTTGTTTGTTTTTTTTGTTTTATTTTTTTAATTATTTTGTATTATTTAATTGAATATGTGATAAATTTTTGTGTTATTTATGAAATATTACGGATGAGCATTTCGACCCGAATCCTGAAACCGAACCGGAACCGTACCGATTCGCCGTACCCGAATCCCGTTCGGGACGGTACCGGGACTACAAAATAAGGTGAAAAAAAATTCAGGACAGGTACCAAATAGGGAAATTCCCGAAAAACGAGAAAAACCCGATTTCCCGGTACCTATACCCGTCCCGGTAACGATACCCGAATCCTGTTCGGTACGATATCGGTACCACTAATTTATGCTCGGGAAATATTTGGTACTACTAATTCGGGACGGGTTCGGAATGGGACCGATACCGTTCTCATCCCTATGAAATATGTATGTAAAAAATTAAAATTATGTTTGTACATTTAATAGATGAATGCATCGTGTGGTGTATAGTATTATGTTTGTTGAATTGCTTAGAATGTGTGTAAGTAAAACAAGGAATCAGGAATGCGTGTTAGTTGAAATCAGGGCTGGGCATCATTTCGTAAATTTAGTTAATGTAGGTTTACTGGATATATGTGTATATTTAGTTACGGGATATGTTTTAGGGCGGTAACTTGGAGATTCTTGTTGCTAAACAATATAAACTTCCGCTATCATAGCTTACGGCATCTGTATGTTATGTTTACGGCATCCGTTTGTGGATTTTATAACTGAAAGCGAGTTAGGTACATGTTTGTAATTCCGCTATCATAGCTTCAGCTTCTTAAATGTAAAAAGTGTTATCTTTTACCTAAGTAATTATGTTCTAAATTCTGCTTGTGTTTCTAATGCATGTTGCAAATCAATTCCTATGGTTAATTTATAAATAATACATCAGATCTTTCTTCTCATCAGCCCCCGGTTACTCCAAAACCATATGCACGTGTTAGAGGTTTGTTACTGTTCGCTATCGTTGATAACTTAGTCTAAAGCAGAATTTAACTTCAAGGTAGATAATTAAAAAATTATAAAAAAGGGATAGCTATTATCATCATCGACACTAAAACACACTCACACCCCGCCTCCACACACACACACACTCACTTATAACCACCACGGGCACAACCACCATTGAAACGCCCATCAATTGTCTAACACATCATCAGGTATTGCATATTCTTTCTAAAAAATTTCAAATTGTAATCGAAGATTTAAATGATTTTTTGATATTTAGTTGAAAGTTGATAATCACATCATCATGTTTATAGACCAATTTGACAAATAAAGCTCGATCAACATGCATATTGAAGTTGCACATCACGTGTTTGATGAAATATTTGAGTGAGATTTTATATCTACGATGCATTCATTTTAAGCATATATCAGAAAAGCAGTAGCCATAGCCGCAGGCAAAGCTGGTGGCAAGGTCAGAAAAAGAGTTTTGATAAATTATTAATGAACTTTATTACACCATAACTATTACAAATATCATTAGTATGCTAGTTACATTGGCAATATAAAGCATGACTTTTTGAACATAATAAGTGCGGAATTTTGTTCTTACAGTAGTCATAGGCATGGATTGATAGTGCAGGTTTTAGTTAATTATGCAAGGTATTTTGAAGATTCTAAAGAAGTTTACAAATAGGTGCATTTCATACACATTCCAGGTTCTTTTTTTAGTAGGATGTATTTATTTAGGTTATGCTTTTTTGAAAAAAAAGATTGTTATATGGAGTATGTCCTTTTTTTTCATTTATATTATGTACATGTCTTAAAAAATTGCCAACAAAAAACACATGTCACATTAGTATGTCCTTTTTTTCATTTATAATATATCAGGGAACCAGTTCACAACTGTATTCGGGCACCACTTAACAACAATACTAGGGCATCGTAGCAAACATGTTTTAGGGAATCGGTTTGAAATTATTCTAGGGCATCTTATTCAAAGTATCACTCATCAGTTTAACAACTATATTAATGAATCATAGCAAACACGTTTTAGGGAATCTATTTGATATTGTTTTATGACGTCATAAAACACAGCTGGGCATATGTTTGTATGTTTAGTGCATCCTTAAGCATATTACGACATCAGTGAGTATGGTTATGGCATCGTTGAACATATTAGAGCATTAACGAATTTATATAATTTACTAGTGTGTTCAGGACTTTGCTTTGAGAGTTATTATCTGTTACAATTTCAAGTCAAATATACCAGTTTCTGAAATTAGCGCGCGTGTAGTTAAACTTTTTAGTTGCTTTAAAATACGCAGGTACCAACCTGCTTAGTTTAAGTGTGTATCCGCTTCAAAAATAGTTTAGCAAATAGGCAGCTAGATTCCAACAATCAATACTGCTTACCTGTCTAAAAAACTTGCACAAAATCACTCGATCAAGCAATCCGGTCAAAATATCAAACTGGCATACTTTGCATGCATGTCGTATAACTTATTTGATTCTCTGGTTTGTAAGTGTCTTATGTGTTGGTTACATGCCGCACAACTAATGTTGATTGATCATAAGTGTGTGGTTACACTGTAAATATATTATAAGGACTTGATTACTCATGTCTAAGTAGTTTCTTAAGTTGTGGCTAAAAAACCAGTGTGATCTGAATATCTTTTCGTTCATCTTCAACTTTTGTAAAATTACGTCTTTTAGGAAAAAGAGCGTAAAAATAGGGCAAGTGCACGACGATTTAGGAAAACCGTGTGTGAATGACCCTAAGTGAGTTCGTTCTCGAGGAGGCTAGTGCGTTGTGTGTTGAATTGATTAATGATTTGTAATTAATTGATTGAAAAAGGAAGAAAGAAATTAGATTAGAAGAGAAAGACGGTTACGAAAACGAATTAAACTACGACGAAAAAGGCGAACACGTAAAGTCGTAAATAGTACAAAAATTAAAATTTTAACCTAAAAATTCCTAAAAATTTCTAAAAATCCCCAATAATATTCTAAGAGTTTAAAAAAAATCAAACTTGCTAAAACCTTTTAATTAATTAGATAATGACTTTTAAATGCTAATTAAAGCCCTAAAAATCACTTTTAATTATTAAAAAGCCTTAAACAAGATCTTATAGTTTGTAAACCTCAAAATATCCTAATTAAGCTAAAAACTATTTTTAAAAATTTTAAAACCAAATTAAACTATTTTTAAACACTTAAAAACTATTAAAATCACTTAAATCTTAAATTAATTCTAGAAATTAATTGAAAAGTCTTAAAAATATTTGGAAAATGAAAAAACTCCTAATTAAGTGTCCTTAACCTAGGAAAAATGTAAAAACTAAAAAAAATAAAACTTTAATTTTTAATAATAAAATAATATTAAAATAATCAAAAAAATTCAAAGTCTACTAAAAAATTCTAAAAAATTACCAAAAATCTTAAATAATGTAACTAAGACAAAAATGCAATCCAAATTTTCTGAAACCTATTTAATAATTTTATATTAAATTTTAAAGTTAGCTAAAAACCCTAAAATCCAATAAAATCAAAAATAAGCTAAAATGAAAACTTAAAAAGCTGTAAACCTCAAAAATATAATTCAAAACCTAAAAACTATTTTTTTCAGATTTTTAAATAACCTTTTTCTATTTTTTAATGACTTTCTAAAATTAAAACCTAAAATAATCCTAGAAAATTAATTAATAAAGGGAAAAATAAACTTTTTGGACAGAAAAGTCCTAAAACCTAATTCAAACCTAAGAAAAATGCTAATGGGTAAAAACCTCAAAGAAATAAGCCAGAAAAAGCTTATTTATAAGCTGATGGTTAAATAAGCTATAAAGCAAACACACCTTAAGTAATATATGAAATGAAGTCTATCAGTCAAAGTCCCTAGGGCGCAGATGGTTAACACGTTTGGTTGTGAGAGGAGTGGCGCAGGTTCGAGTCCTGGCCACGTCCTTTTTGATCTTTTATTTTTTTTTCTTTTTTAACTTTTAAAAACACAATCCTGATGATTCTTAACTCACAAAAACACAAACACAATTCAATTCAAAGAAGATTAAGACAATCTGGACCAAAAAAAACGTGCTCAGTTCTCCTTTGTTTCTTATGAACACAAGTGATATTCTTCAGTTGTGCAGTTTAAAGACAAGAAGGCTTGTCTTGTGATTTTGGTGGTGATTTTGGTGGATAACAGGCACCCTTATACTCCTTTTGAGTATAAGGAGTCAAGAAAAACACAAAACAAGCAAGATCAAACTCCAATCAAGCACAATCGACCAAAGAAAAGTTACTGATATGCATACTCAATGTCTTGGGGTGTTTACTGATTTTATATGCACACAAGTGAAATTCAATGGCCAATATCTTGCATATAGTCAAACCAAATGGCATACAAGCAATCAAAAACCCTAAAATGACCTACAATCTAACAACCAACAAGATTAGACAGCAAAATTCCTCACAAAATCAGACACAAAAGCAGTTTTCTGATTTTAGGCTATGTTTTCAATATTTAGCTTAGCATGCAATCTTGCTTAAAAACCTCCCAAACTGAAAAATAAACCAACCTATAACCTAATGACAAGCAAATGAGTGATTATAACAGGATTTATCACACAAATTTCCAAAGAAGCTCAGATAAATATGCAAATCCAAACACCCCTTTAAATTGACTGAAATCAAAATTTTCAAAGCAACTCATAACAAAACTCAATCAAATCAAACCTAAGCTATCTAAACATGCATACAATACCTATATAAGCAGTTTTAAGCATTCAAACATACACTTAACAACTTAACATGCAGAATCACATAAAGCACATAATTTTTTCAGAAAACTAAAAAATGAAATGAGAAACAAGGAGCTACCTTAAGGGACCTACATCCAGGTCCCTTAGTGGTTGCTTAACCACCTCCAATAGGCTGGGGCCTATGCAGAACTTTGTTGAGATGCTGATGAAGTTTCACTTAACAAAAATGGATGAAAAATGGTCCTTGTTTAGAACCTGCTAAGATCAAACCACAACAACAAGAGTGACCTGGTATGAGAGCCAATGAGCTATAAGAATGACTTATAGACAAGTCTCCTTATAGCTTATAGCTTTTTAAATGAAATAGTGATGTTAAAAATAAGCAAAAAGGTTTTTTTACCTCACTTTGCCCTTTTTTACCCAAACCTTTATACCCACTACACCTTGATATCTCCAAGATATCAGGGTGATATGGTCATATACAAGCTTGAATATAAGAAGCTTATGTGGTTTAACAACCTTTCTAAAAAGAAAACGGATTTAAGAACTTAAAAAGAAAACTTGAAAATCAGAAACTTGAAATGCCTTTTTAAAAGAAATATTTCAAACCAAACACAACATGAAAATATAAAAGGTACTCAATCTTTCTCATCAACAACACTTAAACCATTTTCATTCATTAAAAACTGGATTTACAAAGCTGTGAAAAAGGAGAAAAATTAAGAACAAGGGTCATGCACAATACGCATACTCCTTATATAGACCTAGTTAGAATATTCTAGTTACTCTTGAATAAAAAAATACAAGCTAAAACCCTAATGGTTTGAAAATCCCAAAATGCCCTTGTGTTCTTGACTGATTTCTTTGTCAATATGCTCCTCATGTGATCTTTGTACTTGGCCAGCCTTGAAAAGTTGATCATAGACGTCCAAATGTGCTTGGGGACCAAGGAGTGTGATCCAGACGTTCAATTGGTCGGGTTTTGAAATTGGGGGAAAGTGATGGGTGAAGGGGAGGATCCCACAAGACACATGGGTGTGTCTTGTGGCGTTTTGAGATGTGGGATGTGGTGACAAAACCATCAATTATCAATCTGGAAAAGAAGAAGCAAAACCCCTTTGGTTTGGTGGTAATTAGTCCTGGGAAAAATTAGGGTTTAAGTGGGTGATTAGAACCAGTTTAATCCAAATTGGGGGTTAATTTATTTGAATTAGTGTTTGGGAGGGAAGATTAAAATAAGTTTAATCAAATAAAACGGGGGTGGTGGAATGCAGACGTGGAGGAAGGGGTGATTTTGATTGGGTGTGGGGTGGAAGTGGGTGATGTGGCATGTTGTGAGTGGGTGGATGGAGTTTGGCTGTCTGGCAGGATTGGCCCCCCTATTAACACACTTTCTTCATGTTGTTTTAAATGGCTATCAACGCCTAAATAACAAGCAACAACTTTAGGGCAGGTGCCATTTTTGGCACAAATACTTCCAAACTTGAAACAAGGACTAAACATGCAATTTCTTCATTCTTCAAGGACTGTTCTTGACATGTCTTCATATTTTAAGGCTTTGACTTGTTTGTTGACTTCTTGGAGGACCATTATTGACAATTTAGTTTTGTTGAGGGACTAAATTTGCCAATTCTTCAAAGTTAAGGGTCCTTTTTGTAATTTTGACAAACTTTAGGGACCAAACTTGTAATTATGAAGATACAAGGGTATAAAGTGTCAATTCTTCAAACTTGGAGGACCCTTCTTCAAAATTCTTCAAATCTTCAAGGGTTTTCTTTGGAAAATTCTTCATTAGGGCTTGGTTCATTGTGCGGCTTCGTTTCCCGTGTTCGTTTTTGATTGATTCTTGTGATCTTTTGTCATTTTCTCAATATCCGTACCTAAAATACACAAGCAACAAACACAAGCATATATTTGCGTATATTGATGATATTTAATGCATTTTAAGCCCTAAATGGACGATGAGACTATTTATAAAAGCAGTCTCATCACTCCTCCATACTAAACCATTGTCGTGCCCTCACGCAATGCTAGAATAAAGTATCGTAGCATCTCCAAAATTCATTTTTTATTTCCTTTATTGAAATGATAAACTAGCTACACTACTATTATTACTACTACTTGTGTTATAGACATAATGTATGATTTTCATCGCAAAATGGGACGTTTAGGTTCATAGAATAAGAACACGTGAATGCTTCGTTAGAAATAATTTCACCGTCCTCGATTTTCACCCCAATTCCATGCTAAGCGTGTAACGAGATCATTGTCATTATAAGTTAGTAATGCTAACACTACTCATATGCCCTAATCACGTACTTATCCTCCCATTATTCCTAAGTTGTATCTCTTATATTTTATTTTGTCTTGAATGTTTCACGAGGATACATTTTTGACTTATGCGATAATAGAGATTTAGGTCTAAAAATAGAGTCCTAACGGTGTAACTAAGACCATCAAATCAATAACCCCTCCTAATAGACAACGATGTTAAAAAATTAAGTCGACAAGAAGAATCGATAAACACGGTTTTATAACGGTTTTGAACATGAGACTTATTACCAAGACTTTTATACGCCCCCTAACGGAAGGGCCTTATCATCTTTGGTTTACCTCCATCTTTTATTCAACTTCGTCATGAAGCTTTTATTATGACTTCGGTCTTGCCTTGCCTTTTATTATCCGCCTCATCGGTGGTTTTATTAGCCAAAGACGTATATCCTCACGCTAAGGCGAATTTTGGATCTTTAAAGCTTCGAAGATTAAGGCTTGATTCACTTTCAATTTTTGCATAGATTTTTCAGCCTTGTGGGGCTTCAAATTGTTTGCTAGATTTAGGTGAGCACTTGAAATCTTATTATTGGGTGAAGCTTTCGATTATTCGGGTGCCAATACTTCAAAACCGTGACGCTGGCGATACCTTAATGTCTTCCCAATTTAATTACACGGAAGCTACTAGAAAAGACTAGAAACCCAACAATCCTAACTAAACCGCTAAGTCAATATTTATTAAGCAAAAAATATTTACATGCGAAGGGAGAATAAGCAAACAACGAGAACACATGAGTTTTTGAAAGAATACGAGTACTCTACGTTTAGCATAGTAACTTATAATTAACCCTATCATTTCTCGTCCTCATTTAAGAGACTTAGCCTAATGTGTAGTTAAGGAATCAAAGCTAAGTGCTCAACACGCACGGTCGAGTCAAAAATTACTCTTATTCTCGCCATCGGAAAACCTACAATCGTGTCTTCAAACACTTATAAAACATGAGAAAAATTTTAAAATTTGGCCATTTTTAGCCTTATTTTACAACAAAACGATAAACAAAAAGATAAACTTTGGAAAGCGTGAAAGTTTGGCAAGGCAAGTATCTATTAACCCCCATACTAAAGTTAAACATTGTCCTCAATGTTTCGAGTCTAGGGGTGCAAACACCCCCATACTAGAGACGTAGTCGAATGCCTAATCTAGCATGGAAAGGGTGTAACCATTAAATTTAAAGCCGTTTATGAAGTGTGCTATAAACCTAAGGTTAGAACAATCAAGGATATATCATGGATATTGAGAAATGTCTCCAAAGCAAACGATCGAGTGCTCCCATAAAACGAACACGAGAGGCTCCAATCGTGAAGATCATGATCATCTAAAGTCCACAATTCACAAACAACCACGAAACAAAGGTTGGAAGGGCACAAATCCCCACACGTAAGCTATATTAGAAAGCGATAATATGTACATACGATAAGCATGGGACTCCCCCACGAGGAACCTCGTTTTTGATTACCGAGTCATGAGCTCGACTCGATCCCCTCAATACTAATTATCATTGGGGAAGGTGATTTGGTCGAGGTAGTTCAAGGATGGAACTTCCCCGCCAAAGTAGTGCTTCAACCTATGTCCATTCACCTTGAAGTTAGGACCATCATCTTGAGCTAGCTCGATGGTCCCATACGGAAACACTTGAGTCACGATGAATGGACGGACCAACGGGATTTCAACTTACCGGAAAAGATTTTCAATCTTGAATTAAAAAGCAAAACTTGATCCCCAACGTTAAAAACCTGGTTTTTAATTTTAGAATCATGCAACTTTTTAGTTTTCTCTTTATAAATCAATGAATTTTCATAAGCAATATCCCTTAATTCATCCAATTCATTTAATTGCATTTTCCGGTGTTTTCCCGCGGTCTCCATATCATCATTACAATGCTTTAGGGCCCAATAAGCCTTGTGTTCTAATTCGATAGGCAAATGACAATTCTTTCCATACACAAGCTTATAGGGAGTGCACCCAATGGGTGTCTTATGAGCGGTCCTAAAGGCCCATAAAGCATCGTCTAACTTATCCGACCAAGTTCGTCGGTTTTCCCCTACGGATCTCTCCAAAATCCTCTTCAATGCTCGGTTTGAAACCTCGACTTGCCCACTCGTTTGTGGGTGATAAGCCGTAGAAAGCCGATGTGTAACCCCATATTTCCTTAGAACCCTTTCAAATTGGTCGTTACAAAAATGGGTTCCACGATCGCTTATGATAGCACGAGGGGTTCCAAACCGAGAAAACAATTGCTTCAAAAACTTGACTACCACACGAGCATCATTGGTGGGCAAGGCCTTGGCCTCCACCCACTTAGAAAGGTAGTCAACCGCAACGAGAATGTACTTATTACCACGAGATGATGGGAACGACCCCATAAAGTCTATACCCCAAACGTCAAAGATCTCACATACTTGAATGATATTTTGTGGCATTTCATCTTTTTGTGAGGCTTTTCCTTGTCGTTGGCATGCATCACACGACTTCACAAGATCTTGTGCATCTCGGTAAATAGTAGGCCAAAAGAAGCCGGCATCAAACACCTTTTTAGCCGTGAGATTAGCACCGTGGTGACCACCCGTCGGTCCCTCATGGCAAGCTCTAAGGATGTTAGAAGCTTCGGTGCCAAATACACAACGTCGGATGATTTGATCCGCACAAGTTCGAAACAAGTAAGGGTCGTTCCAAAAGTAGAACTTGACGTCACGAAGGAATTTTCGTTTTTGTTGAGTCGTCATACCCTTAATGATGAAGTTGCCCGCATGGTAATTTGCAAAATCCGCAAACCATGGGGTAGAAGAATCAAGCTTAGAATTCGCTACACCAAGTGTCTCGAGCGGAAATGTTTCGGTGATTTCCTTGGGCTCGTAAACACTTTGGTGAGGATCTTCCAAACGAGAGAGATGATCGGCCGCTAGATTCTCGGCTCCTTTTTTGTCAACGATTTTGTGATCAAATTCTTGAAGGAGGAAAATCCAACGAAGTAATCTCGGCTTAGCATCTTGCTTCGCCATGAGATACTTAATAGCCGAATGGTCCGTATACACTATGCATTTCGTCAAGACGAGGTAAGGTCGGAATTTCTCAAATGCATACACCACGGCAAGGAACTCCTTTTCCGTTGTAGTGTATTTAAGTTGAGCCTCGGTCATCGTCTTGCTAGCATAGTGAATAGGCAAGAAGTGCTTATCATGACGTTGCCCCAAAACGGACCCTATAGCGTAATCACTAGCATCACACATGAGTTCAAAGGGGAGGTTCCAATTTGGAGCAACAAGAATGGGAGCTTCGGTAAGTTTCCTCTTAAGGATTTCAAAGGCTCGTACACAATCTTCGTCAAAGACAAAACGTGCCTCTTTTTCAAGAAGATGTGTAATGGGTCGAGAAATCTTCGAAAAATCCTTGATGAATCGACGATAAAAGCCCGCGTGGCCTAGGAAACTCCTAACTCCCTTAACGGTTTTGGGATGAGGTAATTTGGCGATGACGTCTACCTTAGCTTGATCTACCTCAATCCCCGCTTTCGAGACCTTGTGCCCTAAGACGATTCCACTCTTAACCATAAAATGACATTTTTCCCAATTGAGCACAAGGTTGGTTTCCTCACAACGTTTTAACATTCTCTCAAGGTTCGACAAACACGAAGTGAACGAATCACCAAACACGGAAAAGTCATCCATGAAGACTTCCATCGTCTTCTCGATCATATCATGAAAAATAGCCATCATGCACCTTTGAAAGGTTCCCGGTGCATTACAAAGTCCGAATGGCATTCTACGATAGGTAAACGTTCCATATGGACACGTAAACGTAGTTTTTTCTTGATCACGAGGATCGATAGGAATTTGGAAGTAACCGGAAAAACCATCTAAAAAGCAATAGAAATCGTTTCCCGCAAGACGCTCCAACATTTGGTCCATGAAGGACAAGGGAAAATGGTCTTTTCGAGTGGCTTCATTCAACTTTCGATAGTCAATGCACACTCTCCATCCGGTCACGAGTCTAGTGAGAATCAACTCGTTGGCATCGTTTGGCACAACGGTCATCCCTCCCTTTTTAGGGACACAATGAATAGGACTCACCCAAGGGCTATCGGAAATAGGGTAAATCATTCCCGCGTCAAGGAGTTTAAGGACCTCCTTTTTGATGACATCGTGAATTTTGGGATTCACCCTCCTTTGACTTTGGATTGTGGGCTTGAAATCCTCCTCCATTAAGATTTTATGGGTACAAAACTTTGGATCGATTCCCTTAATGTCGGATAACTTCCACGCAATCGCCCCTTTGTGGTCCTTTAGAACATCGACAAGTGCGGTTTTTTAATCATTTGAAAGATCCTTCGCAATAATAACCGGCAACTTGTCGTCCTCCTCCAAATAGACATACTCGAGGTGAGGAGGTAAATCTTTCAACTCGAGGATAGGTGGTTCCTCAAGTGAAGATTTGGGCTCGATACTCATAATCTCCTCGGGTGGAGGAAATGGGAAATCGTTGAGAAAATCCTTGATAATCGAGAAGTCCTCATCGTTTTCGAGGTCTTCGTCACAAGTACGTGGAACATTACATTCTTCCAACGTAAAACCACCACCTTCAAAAGGAGTGAAGGTTGGTGTCGAAGTATCAAGAATTGGATCTAACATAGTGGGATTGCCACTAGTTTCTTCATCACCAAACCCTAAAACTTCTTGTGAAAATTCCTCGCAAACTACGTCGATCATATCAACGAGGTTTATGGTAGCAACGGAATAAACATGAGAAAGTTGAGAATTTTGAGTTGCGTTTATAACAAGTTCCTCGTCGTTGAAACGTAAGGTGATCTTTCTAGCATGCACATCAATTAAAGCCATAGACGTGTCTAAAAACGAGCGACCTAAAATAAGAGGAACTTGAGGATCCGTGGGGATATCAACAACGATAAAGTCTACGGGATAGTAGAACTTCCCCACTTTCACAAAAACGTCTTCCGCCAAACCACATGCGAGAATCGTGGAATGGTCGGCCAACTCAATAGACATTCGTGAAGGAGTAAGATTAGGAAGATTGAGCGACTTGAAGATTACAAGTGGCATCAAGTTAATGCTAGCACCAAGATCGGCCAAGGCATAGCATTCTTCCATATCTTGAATTGCACAAGGGATCAAAAATTTACCGGGATCACCGACTTTTTGAGGTATGCGATTAAGATAAACCGATGAACAACTAGACATTTGGTGCAATTTCTCCTTGTTGTTCAACATACTCTTAAAGTTAGCGGCAAATCGAGGCATCATGACCAAAGCATCGGCGAAACTCACATTAAGGTTCAACTCACGAAACATTTTCATAAAAAGCTCAAATTGGTAGTTGTCGCGCTCTTGTCGTTTCTCCTTCCTAAGTCTCGCTGGGTAAGGCAAGGGTGGTGTGGGTTGGGGCATAGGCATAGCCTTTGGAATCTCGGGTTCCAATGTTGGTAAGGGGTCGACCGTAGGTGTGGCATGAGCGGTACTTTGTGGGCTTGAAATATGCTCCTTTTCGACCACCACCTCGGGTTCTTCCTCAATTTCCTCCACTGTTGGAGTAATTGGTTGAGGAGTCGGTTCTTTAAGTGTCTTACCACTTCGTGTGGTAATCACTTTCATCTCTCCCTTCGGGTTTGAAACGGTGTTACTAGGTAGACCACTCGAAGTAGAGGCTTTGTTCCCCATGACGGCTTCTAAAATGGCATTAAGCTTAGCATCTTGACTATTAAACTTCAAATCTTGACTAGCGGCTTTTTGGTCAATTCTTTGTTCAAGCCTAGCATGACTTTGTTCAATCTTATTGTTTTGACCTCTAATTTGATTCGCAAAATCATTTTTCAACTCATTTCTCATGTTAAGATTTTCTTTCACAAAGTTAGCCAACTCCTTGGTGTTTTTAGCCGTGTCCCTAGCTTGACTAGCCAATTGCTCTTGAATGTTTTCCAAAATCTTATCATTTGCCGTGGCGTAATTCAAAAAGTCCATTGGAAGTTCTTTAGTGTAAACATTTTGAAGACCTTGACTCGTGTTTTGAAAATTACGGTTTTGGTTTTGATTTTGCAATTGGCTACTAGTTCCTTGATTCCCATAGTTGTTATTACCCTTGAAATTGTTCCTTTGATTGCTTTGGTAACCAACTTGATTGTTTCGATAATTGTTAGCATTTTGATTTGGTGGAAAACCCGGTGGAGTCAATTGATTAGTGCGAGGAACTTGACCGTTTTGGTTATAAGTTCCCGCGGCCGCGAAGGCACTCGAAGTGTTACCACCGTTGGTAATGCACTCGGAATAATCGTGAGCTCCACCACAATACATACAAGAAACCTCAACCGCTTTAATCGTAGCGGGAGTGGGTTGTTCACCAACTTTAAATTCAATTAACAATCCTTTTAACTTATCAAAAATTTTGTTCTCCAAATTAGCCTCGATTTGGCAAGCATCAACTGTGTGTGACAATGAAGGCGAAGACGAAGTCTTACGAACACTAGACGTGCTACGAGGACTATAGACCTTAGACCTATTCTCAATGATTAACAATGCTTCCTCGACCGTCTTACACAAAAAATTACCACCCGCGACGGCATTAAGATAATCACGCTCATGATCGTTCAAGCCATTGTAAAATGTGTCAATTTGATGCAAGTCGGAAAAACCATGATGAGGACATTCGTGCAACATTTCCTTAAACCTATTCCAAGCCGTTGAAAAACTCTCATTATACTCTTGTGAAAACTTTGAAATCTCGTTTTTCAAATGCGTAGTCTTAGAGGGCGGAAAAAATTGGTTCACGAATTTTGAAACGAGATCCTTCTACGTCAATATAGAATTGGGTGGCTCTTTCTCTAACCAAATCTTTGCGGGCCCCGCTAAGGAATACGGAAAAAGCATCATCTTAATCGAGTCGTTAGAGACGTCCTTAAACTTGCATGTGGCGGTGAGGATTAAACTGGCGAATGTGGTTATGAGGGTTGTCCTTTTCGTCACCTCGAAACTTGTTGTTTTGAATCATGGACAACAAACCCGTCTTAACCTCAAAATTCTCCGCAAGGATAGCGGGAATCACAATCTCTTCTCCATAACCCTCGGTGGGTGCTTGAAGCAACTCCATCATAGTTCGATTAGCCATGGGTGCTTCTTTCACTATAATGGGTTCGTCAATAGGAGACTCCTCACTAGTAGGAGTGATTGATTTGTTTCTTCGTTTACGAGCACGTCTTTCTTTAGAGCGAGTTTGCATAAACGTCACGTACAACGAGAAGGCGAGCAAAGAAGATTCTTTTTGGTGTTTTTACTTTTTCAACTTTTTTTTTTGTGGTTTTTGATTGTTTTTACTTTTTTTGGATTTTTGGAATGTATTAAGTAGACACAAATCTACAAATCTCCTCCTTAATCAAATCTCTCGATTAAATAAGCCTCAAGTAATGAAAACGATCACGTGAAGTGAACGCCTTCGATGACTTTAGAACGATGGTGGAACACCAAATCGTTCAAGAGGGTTTAATCAATAGAAACCAAGAAAATATATATGATACTTAAGTAATACTTTGGGCGGCAAAACCCTCGATTAGCTTTCAAAATCAAAATACGCACAAGCAAGCGGAGGAAACGAGGCGGCGCGAAGCACTTAAGAGCCTTTTTCCTTTAGGTCGTGAAATACAACCACCTTATACCCACCTTATAGTTTGTATTTCTCAAAATCGAGCTTCACGAAAGTATTTATCTATTTTTGCCTTTTTCTTTGGTTTGAGATTCGAATACAATGATTGGGTAATGACCTCCCAAGTCAAGGTTGTGATTTCTCACGTATTTGGAGTACTTGTAAATTTATTGTTCTACGTATACAGTACAGTAATAGTATTCACAAAAAACGAAAAACCGATAATACGTATTAGTAGAGTGCTACTAATACAATTAGCTATTATGGCTATATATATAAAAACAACAATTGTTCAACCAAAACACAACACGCCTCCCCGGCAGCGGCGCCAAAATGATAGTTGTAAAATTACGTCTTTTAGGAAAAAGAGCGTAAAAAAAGGGCAAGTGCACGACGATTTAGGAAAACCGTGTGTGAATGACCCTAAGTGAGTTCGTTCTCGAGGAGGCTAGTGCGTTGTGTGTTGAATTGATTAATGATTTGTGATTAATTGATTGAAAAAGGAAGAAAGAAATGAGATTAGAAGAGAAAGACGGTTACAAAAACGAATTAAACTACGACGAAAAAGGCGTACACGTAAAGTCGTAAATAGTACAAAAATTAAAATTTTAACCTAAAAATTCCTAAAAATTTCTAAAAATCCCCAATAATTTTCTAAGAGTTTACAAAAAAATCCAAACTTGCTAAAACCTTTTAATTAATTAGATAATGACTTTTAAATGCTAATTAAAGCCCTAAAAATCACTTTTAATTATTAAAAAGCCTTAAACAAGATCTTATAGTTTGTAACCCTCAAAAATATCCTAATTAAGCTAAAAACTATTTTTAAAAATTTTAAAACCAAATTAAACTATTTTTAAACACTTAAAAACTATTAAAATCACTTAAATCTTAAATTAATTCTAGAAATTAATTGAAAAGTCTTAAAAATATTTGGAAAATGAAAAAACTCCTAATTAAGTGTCCTTAACCTAGGAAAAATGTAAAAACTAAAAAAAATAAAACTTCAATTTTTAATAATAAAATAATATTAAAATAATCAAAAAAAATCAAAGTCTACTAAAAAATTCTAAAAAATTACCAAAAATCTTAAATAATGTAACTAAGACAAAAATGCAATCAAAATTTTCTGAAACCTATTTAATAATTTTATATTAAATTTTAAAGTTAGCTAAAAACCCTAAAATCCAATAAAATAAAAAATAAGCTAAATGAAAACTTAAAAAGCTATAAACCTCAAAAATATAATTCAAAACCTAAAAACTATTTTTTTCAGATTTTTAAATAACCTTTTTCTATTTTTAATGACTTTCTAAAATTAAAACCTAAAATAATCCTAGAAAATTAATTAATAAAGGGAAAAATAAACTTTTTGGACAGAAAAGTCCTAAAACCTAATTCAAACCTAAGAAAAATGCTAATGGGTAAAAACCTCAAAGAAATAAGCCAGAAAAAGCTTATTTATAAGTTGATGGTTAAATAAGCTATAAAGCAAACACACCTTAAGTAATATATGAAATGAAGTCTATCAGTCAAAGTCCCTAGGGCGCAGATGGTTAACAAGTTTGGTTGTGAGAGGAGTGGCGCAGGTTCGAGTCCTGGCCACGTCCTTTTTGATCTTTTATTTTTTTTTTCTTTTTTAACTTTTAAAAACACAATCCTGATGATTCTTAACTCACAAAAACACAAACACAATTCAATTCAAACAAGATTAAGACAATCTGGACAAAAAAAACGTGCTCAGTTCTCCTTTGTTTCTGATGAACACAAGTGATATTCTTCACTTGTGCAGTTTAAAGACAAGAGGGCTTGTCTTGTGATTTTGGTGGTGATTTTGGTGGATAACAGGCACCCTTATACTCCTTTTGAGTATAAGGAGTCAAGAAAAACACAAAACAAGCAAGATCAAACTCCAATCAAGCACAATGGACCAAAGAAAAGTTAATGATATGCATACTCAATGTCTGGGGGTGTTTACTGATTTTATATGCACACAAGTGAAATTCAATGGCCAATATCTTGCATATAGTCAAACCAAATGGCATACAAGCAATCATAAACCCTAAAATGACCTACAATCTAACAACCAACAAGATTAGACAGCAAAATTCCTCACAAAATCAGACACAAAAACAGTTTTTTGATTTTAGGCTATGTTTTCAATATTTAGCATGCAATCTTGCTTAAAAACCTCCCAAACTGAAAAATAAACCAACCTATAACCTAATGACAAGCAAATGAGTGATTATAACAGGATTTATCACACAAATTTCCAAAGAAGCTCAGATAAATATGCAAATCCAAACACCCCTTTAAATTGACTGAAATCAAAATTTTCAAAGCAACTCATAACAAAACACAATCAAATCAAACCTAAGCTATCTAAACATGCATACAATACCTATATAAGCAGTTTTAAGCATTCAAACATACACTTAACAACTTAACATGCAGAATCACATAAAGCACATAATTTTTTCTGAAAACTAAAAAATGAAATGAGAAACAAGGAGCTACCTTAAGGGACCTACATCCAGGTCCCTTAGTGGTTGCTTAACCACCTCCAATAGGCTGGGACCTATGCAGAACTTTGTTGAGATACTGATGAAGTTTTACTTAACAAAAATGGATGAAAAATGGTCCTTGTTTAGAACCTGCTAAGATCAAACCACAACAACAAGAGTGACCTGGTATGAGAGCCAATGAGCTATAAGAATGACTTATAGACAAGTCTCCTTATAGCTTATAGCTTTTTAAATGAAATAGTGATGTTAAAAATAAGCAAAAAGGTTTTTTTACCTCACTTTGCCCTTTTTTACCCAAACCTTTATACCCACTACACCTTGATATCTCCAAGATATCAGGGTGATATGGTCATATACAAGCTTGAATATAAGAAGCTTATGTGGTTTAACAACCTTTCTAAAAAGAAAACGGATTTAAGAACTTAAAAAGAAAACTTGAAAATCAGAAACTTGAAATGCCTTTTTAAAAGAAATATTTCAAACCAAACACAACATGAAAATATAAAAGGTACTCAATCTTTCTCATCAACAACACTTAAAACATTTTCATTCATTAAAAACTGGATTTACAAAGCTGTGAAAAAGGAGAAAAATTAAGAACAAGGGTCATGCACAATACGCATACTCCTTATATAGACCTAGTTAGAATATTCTAGTTACTCTTGAATAAAAAATACAAGCTAAAACCCTAATGGTTTGAAAATCCCAAAATGCCCTTGTGTTCTTGACTGATTTCTTGGTCAATATGCTCCTCATGTGATCTTTTTACTTGGCCAGCCTTGAAAAGTTGATCATAGACGTCCAAATGTGCTTGGGGACCAAGGATTGTGATCCAGACGTTCAATTGGTCGGGTTTTGAAATTGGGGGAAAGTGATGGGTGAAGGGGAGGGTCCCACAAGACACATGGGTGTGTCTTGTGGCGTTTTGAGATGTGGGATGTGGTGACAAAACCATCAATTATCAATCTGGAAAAGAAGAAGCAAAACCCCTTTGGTTTGGTGGTAATTAGTCCTGGGAAAAATTAGGGTTTAAGTGGGTGATTAGAACCAGTTTAATCCAAATTGGGGGTTAATTTATTTGAATTAGTGTTTGGGAGGGAAGATTAAAATAAGTTTAATCAAATAAAACGGGGGTGGTGGAATGCAGATGTGGAGGAAGGGGTGATTTTGATTGGGTGTGGGGTGGAAGTGGGTGATGTGGCATGTTGTGAGTGGGTGGATGGAGTTTGGCTGTCTGGCAGGATTGGCCCCCCTATTAACACACTTTCTTCATGTTGTTTTAAATGGCTATCAACGCCTATATAACAAGTAACAACTTTAGGGCAGTTGTCATTTTTGGCACAAATACTTCCAAACTTGAAACAAGGACTAAACATGCAATTTCTTCATTCTTCAAGGACTGTTCTTGACATGTCTTCATATTTTAAGGCTTTGACTTGTTTGTTGACTTCCTTGAGGACCATTATTTATAATTTAGTTTTGTTGAGGGACTAAATTTGCCAATTCTTCAAAGTTAAGGGTCCTTTTTGTAATTTTGACAAACTTTAGGGACCAAACTTATAATTATGAAGATACAAGGGTATAAAGTGTCAATTCTTCAAACTTGGAGGACCCTTCTTCAAAATTCTTCAAATCTTCAAGGGTTTTCTTTGGAAAATTCTTCATTAGGGCTTGGTTCATTGTGCGGCTTCGTTTCCCGTGTTCGTTTTTGATTGATTCTTGTGATCTTTTGTCATTTTCTCAATATCCGTACCTAAAATACACAAGCAACAAACACAAGCATATATTTGGGTATTTTGATGATATTTAATGCATTTTAAGCCCTAAATGGACGATGAGACTATGTATAAAAGCAGTCTCATCAGTGATGTTAGTATGTGTTCTATTTAATTTTTTATGTCAGGTCATATTTCTATGCCAACTGTATCTAAGATTCATTTACTACAGTTGGTAAGGATATTTTTGTATCTTTTGTTGGAATGCTAAGTATAAAGGTAGGCCATGGTCTAGGCAATGTCGGTAATGGGTATAAACTGCTCAATTTCTTGTTGTGGGTGCGTCCGACAAGATGTTACGTATCTGTGTGGGGGTCTATTTTTTTGCTCGTATTGATGTGCTTTATGCACATCTAGTGATTATTACATAGTTGGGCATCCATTCATATGTTTAGTGCATATTTTGAAATTGGGCATCAATTTGTATGTTTACTGCATCGATGAACATATTATCACAACATCGATGAGAATATTATTAAGGTGTATCTTTTTTGAGAATCTTGCCAAAAGCAACCACCAATGATTGCTTGTCACTGATTATGGTTTGTTTGTCGTTTATTGCTTGTCCCTCTTAGGTGTAAGGGTTCTCAATGATGTTTACATTAGTTAATGTTAATTCTTTGTTGACCTTGGGGCTTACTTTTCTATAGTGGTGGTGCATGATTACCGGCTATTGCTAATATGTACTATAGAGCTTTGTCTTGGTCAATCTCAGGATATAAATAATATGAATCTGATATGGTTAAGCCAATTGTTGCGAAATTTGTAGGCGGACTTAAGTTGGGCATTGAGTCATGTAGGAATTGGTCTTATTGAAGGTAATGATTTTGAGAGATTGATTAATTTGCTTGATGAAGCTGTAAGTGTATGTAAACGGGTCATCGTGGGACAAGGTATGCCAACTAGTTTTCATTTTCTTGCAAATCGTTTGACCTGTGTTGATTTTAGTTAAATATTCCCCATATCTCAAATCAACCCATTAAAAGGTTGATGGGTTGATTATAAATGACTGAATTTATATTTTTTTTGTAGACAAAGCTTATAAGTGGGCTGCTGAGGAGCTACAACATAGTAAGATTTATATCAAACTCAATTTATTAGATTAAACAACGCATATGGGCTTCAGCAACACAAGACACCTTACTTCCTGTGCTTATTTATAATGTATGTTTGTGTCCTAAACAAGTATGAAAACTTGAAGAGCAACAGATTGACTAACTTCACAGTCAGTTATAAAAAATGGTTTGCCATAAGAAAAGTAAAGGAATACGATAAATACAAAAGATCTGAAGACTTTGTATGTTATGTTCCAGAAACAAGTACAAAGCCAACTAAAGCTACACATAGCCACATGTATACTTTTGATATTTCTTACTTTGTAGGATCATATGCAGTCGTTTTTTATATGACTACCTTGTACATGGAGTGTCAACGCTGCAAATGATTAGAGATTGTAATATACAGTGATATCTCTTTTACGTATGGTGATTTATCAAATTTATACATGTAGAACATGCTCTTCAAGGGATTTACTTCCAATGTTATTGTATTTCATAGCACATACATATTTGGGCATCTGCTTGGCGTTTATTTCATGTTTAAAAATTCGGCATATGTTTGTATATATAGTGCATCAATTAACATATTATTAGGGAATCGGTGGCATATTATTAGTGCATCTCTTTTTCGGAGATTCTTCTCAAAACCAACCACCAATCACGCATCATTTTTCGAAGAAGCTACTGATACATTGCATGCTCAATTTATATGTTTTAAATAGCTCAAATTAACAGCTACTAAATATATAAAGCTGGACGTCAAAAATAATTTTGAAAACTGAGAACGCGAAATAACAAACTGTATAGTGTGCGGTACAAAAAGAAAATCAAATCTTTTATCCACGAGATTTCTTCGAGGGTTCTTAAATGTTGACATTAAAGGCACAAAACGCAAATTTTGTATATGAATGTCTGCATCCTCCTGGGACTGAAGATATGATGCTTTCTCCAACTTCTCTTTCTCGATTTCTATAGCCTTACCCCATGGGATGTCTTTTGGATTCCTGATGCCAAAATCAGTGATTGGCTTCTCGCCAAAGAGAAGGGTCTTCTCATCCTTAACCTTAAGTTTGTGGTGCTTCCATTGTCTGTGGACTGTGTCATACTTGAACATGTATGTCTGCCAACCACCATAAAAAGTAGATACTATTAGTATCACTTATCAAGGAAAATCACATATCTTCCACATGCAAGTTAAGTATTGCAATAATATTAATTCATTCATAATGTGACTAGTTCTTTGTATGCAAGTTAAGTTTCTAATAAGAATGAAATAACTCGTACTTTTTACACAAATCTTTGAAAGCCACATTAGAGTAAGAAAAAAACATTGTATATATAAGTCCATCACATGGTATAATTAAGGCATGACACTAAATAACTCGGGCATCGGTTTGTTAACAAATAGGACATCAGAAAGTAACTTAACCCAAGACCAGTTCATTAATAACCAAGGGACCAAAAGTTATTTAACTGGGCGCACAAAGTGTAACGTAGGGAGAGATAAGGATTGATACTCAGTTTTATCTTGTTAATATTGTTACAAGATCATTGAACACAATTGACTGTATCAGAACTAGTTGAAAACATTTTACGTTTCAAGAACAACCGATAACTAGCTACTGAAACGACCCATAATATATAACCATTTGGAGCAAGTATAAGCAGGTTCTTGTTAGATCTAATTGCACAAAACATAACAATAAAGAAAAGGCAACATAAGTCATATGCAATAATATATCTTACTTCAGCTAGGCGAACAACATGAAGTTTAAATCCAGTTGCATCATACATAACCTGCAAAATTTTATTTAACCTCCACAAAACTAGAATAAAGTATTGTTAGGCACGAGTTACAGGCTGAGAATACATACAATAAAAGCCATGAAAACAACAAATGCATATAATATATAGAGATCAGTAGATGCATCGGTCTTAATCATAGTCCTTTATAATGTTTTACTAGTTTCAAAAACATGATAACCTTTTTCAGAAACCAAACTTGTTAAACGAAAATATGATAATTTGGCGTAATGGCTAAGACATGAGAATCAAATCTATTAAATGGATAGAAAAAGGTCCATAGATACAGATGTAGTAATAGAAACACATCTAATGCCACTAAGTCACCTGACTGTTAATCAACACATCATCTAGCATATTCGGTGCAAAGTTTATTAATGAAAATATTTAGTAATCAGTTTGTTTCTATTTTGTAAGGTTTGTTGGGGCAGGGACGCAATGCACTCGCATATAGAACAAACACAAACTTAGCACGCCCAAGTCACGTTCATTTGCACTTTACAACGTGTGTGGGTGAGAGAATTAAGTTACCCTTGTTGGTCAATAGCAAATTTGATGTCTTTAGGTATCTATGAATCATGTAATTATCATCACGCATTTAACCTCATTTTGACCAAAAGACCTTTCATCAAATTCATTTATGATTAAAGTGCATGATCAATATGCTCCATGAATATATAAACACCATAATGTTGTAGTCAAGTGTGTCTAGAGGCCGGTATAAAAAATTTTGTAGTCAAATGCTCCATGACTATATAAACACCCGAAGCTCTCTAAATAATACATGTTTTACATGCAATCTGACATCGACGGGAATTAAAAAATTATTCTACTAAAATCACCCAAATGAACACCTCGTCAAGTGAGATTAGGCTTGTGTCAGAAACAAGTAGCTAGTAAATTAAAAAAATTAGTAGGATTTATACAAGACTAGTGCATCACATGTATAAAATACCATTTAGTCATTTTAACAAACACCTTATGTGCAGTTTTTGTGAACACGTTTTACAACTATTTTTTCCTCAAACTGGCTTCAAATAACTAAGCTATACACTACATCATGTCAAAAACTATCGAATCGAATCGATTCATCTATAAAATAATTTTAATGATTAACCAAGCAAAATTAAAAAAAAACTTAACTCAATATGACGCCGGATATGATCTCCATTATGGTTATGTCACCGGAGATGATCTCCATCGTTGGATGCGCATAAAATGGTGTGTCGTGGTCGTGAACGGTGGTGGATATTGAGTTTGTGGTGGATATGGTGGCTGTGGGGGGAAGAAATACGTTAACAAAGAAAACAGAAAAAGAGAAATCGAAAAAAAGATGGTGAAAGTTTGAAAAGTGTGAATTTACCCATAAGAATTGGTAATTACATTTCGACCCCCTATAGTTTTGGTGCGAAAAAAAGGTGGAGGATTTGTATTGTTTTCTAGGTTTTCTATCAAGGGAAGGTTTTCTAATGATCCCATCTCTCTCTCTCTCTCTCTCTCTCTATATATATATATATATATATATATATATATATATATATATATATATATATATATATATATATATATATATATATATATATATATATATATATATATATATATATATATATATATATATATATATATATATATATATATATATATATATATATATATATATATATATATATATATATATATATATATATATATATATATATATATATATATATATATATATATATATATATATATATATATATATATATATATATATATATATATATATATATATATATATATATATATATATATATATATATATATATATATATATATATATATATATATATATATATATATATATATATATATATATATATATATATATGTATATATATATATATATACACACACACACACACACACACATATATATATATATATATATATATATATATATATATATATATATATATATATATATATATATATATATATATATATATATATATATATATATATATATATATATATATATATATATATATATATATATATATATATATATATATATATATATATATATATATATATATATATATATATATATATATATATATGTTTATATATATACATATATGTATATATATATATACATATATGTATATATATATATATCTATAATATATATATGGGGCTAAGTTTGACATAGGATAATAAAATAGTGCCACCTCATATCTTATGTGGCATTTTATTATTGGCTACAAGTTAATATTTTATTTTTAGAATTAATATTTTTTTTTTTTTAAAATCGAATCATAAAATACTCGGATATTTTGTTTACATATAAAATTTGGACTCCATATCTATTCCCTAAAACTATACGAATCTTTTAAAATTATTCATTCGGTTTTAATACGTCTCTGTCTACCATTACTATTTTTCCTTCCAAAACCCTAAAACATTATTTATTCATGCAGGTTGGTAAAGATTGAATCCATAAAAAAAGGTACAACTTCTTTTCCAAACAATGATTATCATATCCCTTTACTGCATCAGTTTTCATATCCAAACAATGGTCATCGATCATTACAGATACTAATTTAGCTCAAGCATGTTATTCAGGGTCTCTGATAATCGTGACTGACATGGACAGATATGTTTATATAGATCATTACAGAGCAACACATATCTATTCTATCAATGATGGTTTCTGACTAGGGTATGTTTACAGATATGTATATGCCTTTTAAATTTGAAGCTAACAGTGTGTTTGGATTAACTTATTTTACACGTCTATTCAGGCACCAAAATACTCTTATATCTGCTTCTATTGATTGATTGATGTGTAACTTTGATACCAGTGGAAAAATTAATGAGGAAGATCGTATGGAATCTGTAAGTATTGATTAAAAAGATTTCTCATTTTTAGTTTTTTATGCCATTTGATAAAGTATGCTCTTACCATTGATACGAGCTATCAAATTCTTACAAATAATATACTTTAATGGATACTAGCCTGGTCATGGATATAATACCCCGACATGTATTGGAAATATCATCAAGCACATCTATACCAATAATCAGGTTTTTTACTCCTAAAAGCATGCATTCAATCAATCCTTATATGATTCCTTTTTTGTCTGTCTTTGGGCCTGCTAAGATGCTGAACCAAAGTTCGATCACAGGTTCTAAATTCATCATTTTTCTGAAACCCTAATCACAAATCAGTGTATAATATTGTTTGTTTGTTATGTGCAACATAAGTATATGGCTATTAAGTTATTGTAAAATGCCTTTTAACTCGACAAACTTCATTCTTGAATATTTTGTTTATCCAACAGAATCTCGGGTTCAGGTTTTGTAGGCTCAAGAATTACATATGTGTTTACGGTTATATGATGCGAGTGTTTTTGCCACTATATGATCACATCGTCTCATATTCTTCTTGCCTGTCCAAAGTATTTTTTGCAAATGATTGCAAGTTGCTGGTTAAAGATCCAAACAAGCCTCCTTCTGCGAGTAGGCTTTTGAAACATTCTTTATTCAAACAAGTTACAAAATTGACCTGTTATATGTATTTAAAGCCTGATCCAAACATTCGTTGTTTCGAGCGGTCTGATCCAAACACTCACGAGCACGAATACCTACGCAACATTGTGTATAGAAGAAACATATCACATTCTTTATTGGTGCAGCTCTAGACGCTTGAGGTTTTGGTGGTATAAAGGGATAAAAATTTAACGAAATTAACGTTTTTTACTATTTATTCTCGGATTCGAAATAACACATATGGAGTTTAGGCAAGCTAATGCGGCTATTTGAAGTATTTTCATAAAAAATACGAGTTACTTGATTTTCAGTGATTTCTGCTTGTGTATGCTTTTATACAGATTCTGCATTGAAAAGCTTGGACATCATTACCAAATGTTGGCAAACGTGTGTCTTCAGTATCTCGAATCAATATTCTGTTTCCTTTAAATCATTTTTTTAATTATTCGTTTTTTTGTTAGAGACCCAAAACTATTACCTACATTTGCTGAAATCGTGGCTGCCTTATACCTGATCCGGTTTACAGTTGCCAAGCGAGCATTGACTAGACGAGTTTGGCTGCAGCATTGACTGAAAAGATCAGCCATTAAGTACTGTAAAGGTAACAATGATGACCCATTCTGAATAGTTAAGGAAAAGGAATTAAGTTTAGGGCCCCCATGTTTGTTAACTTCTGGTGCGATTGAAGAAAACGGTAGTCAGGCAATGCAAGCCAATCTTTTCAGCCCAAAGTTGTCCTAATTGTTGTCCTACCTGCCCATTTGGCATTTTTATATCTTTTCAAATGTTTTAGTCTTTTAATTTGTGTAGAGTGATAATATTGGATCGTCATAAAACTGCACTCAAGATGCATATTGGTACCATTTGTATATCCTCATAAAAAAGTTAAATCCTTTAGGTATATAATCTTGAATTATCTCATATTTGTAAATCATAAAAACTGTATGGATTTGGCGCCAGATTAATTGTAACTGTTAATATCTTGTTCTTTATTTTCACAGACCTTTGATGAGTTTTACATGTGGTTGGAAACTGGAAATGGTATGCTTTCGTGGTCTGCTAAAGATACGTGGATGGAGATTATGCCTGAACATTCAAATTTGGAATGGGTCGATAATGTAAAGGTACATACTTATTTTAATTTTATGTCTTTAGTAATAGAGATAATGAAACTAAAAGGCAAAAAGTTGGCCCTTATTTGCTCCATCAAACTTGTAGTCGACTACTGCTTTCATGTACAACATATATAAACAAGTATGAAACAGGAAACAAGACCCCTAATTTTTAATCATGTGTTAGGAAGATTTAGAAAGAAAAAGATCGGAAAGAAAAACTGGCTTTAGAAGGCCATAATGATGGCATTAATGGTGGCAAACCTGTTACAAAAACGTAGGACGATATCTGGATATTTGTTAAAGACATGTATTTGTATTTATTCACGATCCTTTTGGTTTCTTGCATCTCATCCTTCTTCATGATGTTTTGTAGGAGGATGGTATAAATGCAGGATTAAGTGTTGCTGCTTCTCCGGAGAATGTGCTCCTCATACTTTCAGAAAAGGCAGAAAAGGAAATTGTTTTTGGTGCTTTGATTGAAAAGTACTTGATTGGACTATGTGCACCATTTTTGTAGAAACTTCATATCGATGCAGAAGGTGAAATTAATTCTTTCATTATTTCTTTCTTGATGTTATTATGTTAGTAACGTAGTTTTTGACATGGATTCTATATCTATTGATGATTATTGATAGTAACTTCGGGTAAGACTTCTCTCTGGATCTCTTAATCCTTCCCCTCTCATTATATCGTCTATAGTATATAAATGTTAATTCTACTTGGCAGCGAGGCAAATATGCAGCTTCTATTCATTGTTGTGGAGAGTACATCATCAGAAACTGTTCGATTGAGTTGTACAATAGCTCTTGGTGACCTAGCAATTCGATTTCCCAATCTTTTAGAGCCATGAACAAAGAGCAAGACTGCACGATCCGTCACACTGTGTCAGGAAGAATGTTGCAGGCGCTATCATTTTTACCGCTTGATCGTCCACTCTGAATCGTTTTATGCATTGACCTCCATAGGATTTATACCAATTTTTATCATGGGTCTGATGAACATGCAACCAATACGAGGAGTTGAAAAGCATGGCTTCCAGGAGTCCTCTCAGGTACATATTTATACTACCCTGAGGTACACACTAATATATTGATGTACTTAAAATTTCATGCTTATAAAATTATGCAGATTAGTTTATGTGTCTATACCCTAACCGGTATTCTAAGTTAATTAATAATGTTTTGTGATTTATGAAAATATGTTCCTGCATATTGTTACTGAAATTAGAGAAAACTATGTTTGTCCTAGAATTTCATGTTTGGTTTATTTAAATTTTTTTATAAAAATGATAATTAATTGGATTTCTTTAATCAACAAAATCCAGATTATGGAGTTACCATTGTCACAAATAGTAATCTAAATGGTCGGAAAAATGGATGGTTCCCCTTAATAATGGTATATTACATTTCATGATCGGTTCACCTCATATACTTACCACCGGCTACAAGAGACACACTCAGTCCCCATGAGCTCCTAAGTGGCTGTTACGCAAACATGGATGGGTCCCGCTCAGATTATCACAGATAGAGTGAAACTTCCACCATCTACATAACGTAAATGTGGCTCTTGGCCTTGATAGCCATGAAAATCTGGTGTTTTGGTGTGAAAGACGGTCTCCAATCAAGACACCATATTTGGGTGGTGATAGTTCGCTTATAAAAACATACGCTAATAAATTAACGGATTTTGACAATTAATAATCCTTATAAGAGATTATTAAGCTCTAATATTGTGCACAATTTTTTTTTTAACTTTTATAACCATTTTATGTATAAACCATTTTAAGTCTTTTCTAAGAAACTATTAACCATAAAGATGGATCGTTTTATAGCGGATTAGGAGACCAGATTGCTAGATCTTCTGACCAGTAGCTATTGTAGTCGCTAGGGAGGTAAAAGTGCAAACCTTCTGCATTAATTGGATTATGCCCTAGACTCTCTGTCAGCGAGATCACTCTTGTTGGATCAATAAAAAAACAAAAATCCAAGATGTCAAAAAATGTATTTGTGAATCCTGTTCTAAGTGTAATCTTTCGCAATCCAGGCAAATATTTTTACATCCGTATGACTAAATTGGTTTTAATGTTTTGAATAGAAAGTCCAGCTGCTGCGGTGAGTTTCGTGGTTGTTGGACTTCAGGTCTTTCTTTTTAATGAAGATTCCTGCTTCATCACTGACATCACCTACACAAGAGAAGAGGCATGTTCCGCTCTACAGGTGAAAAATATACTATAGTTACTTTGAACACATATTACATTTATATTTTTTTACTGAATAGCAATCTAAAGTTTCCCCTACTCCAGCTTAATCCATGATTTCATCCTGTTCACAGTTACGATGCATTAGTCACTCGTGTGCTATTTCCTTTTCATGTTTTGTCATTAAGTCTATGGAAAATGATTATATTTATGACTGAGGTTTCATATAACAGGTATTGAAGATGGAGTACCCAGATATTAGATGTATTGAGCTTTAAGATATTTGTTCCAAGTCCAACTACCAAAAAGTTCCACAACCAAAAAGTTCCACAAGTTATATTCAGCTACCATAACATATATATTTAATTGTCTATTATGATAATAGCACATTGTCTACGGATATCACTCATTCAAAGGATAAAGTTTTCCCTAATAAGTAGACATTCATGCCACTTCCCGCTAAGGGTTTTAACTTTCCTATTAAATAGTACGTTTTTCTGCAAAAAAAGCTTTGGATAAATTAACTTGAAAATTGTGCAATATTCGTTTAGGCAACATAGATTATTGCTATATTGGCTGATGTTAAGGTGCTAATTACTCTTTAATAGTCAAATATTCATTTTAACCAAACAATTAGAATTGCATATAGGTTAAGTAGATAATCACTTACTTAATCAATTCCAAGCAGGTTAACCAGAGTTCACTCTTGGAGGTGGATTAGGATGAGGAGCTCTATGCGGAGCAGAGGATAGGACAGTGAAAACTTGAACCATTAAAATTGTAAGCTTTTATAGTTGGTTGGTCTCGGTCTCTCAGACTAACGTATTATTCCTGAACTTATATCCACTACAATGTCTGAAGAAGTCATGTTACATGGTCTTTGATGACTATCAAGGTATGTGAGAGCAACCTTCAAGTTAACTTTAGATTATATCATCATGTATGTGTATATATAGGAAGAAATATGTGTCTCGATGGCCTTATTTATTTCTCCAGCCATGATGTTTTTTCAGTAGTCAATTTTATGTAAATATGTCTTCTTTTAATATTACATCAGTACCCAACCCAGTATCCCAAAACAATATGGTGAAAGATAATGATAATAATGTCAAACTTCAGTATTTAAAACTTCTTTGAACGTCTTCATTATCGAGCCATGCTAATGAACATATATAGCTATACTTCTTCCACCGTGGTAACCGTACAACAAACAAAACCATCCTTTTGTATGATATCAAGGTCTCAAAACCTAAACTAAAGCACAATGAGAAAGTGAGTCGTTAATCGCTTTTTTGTGAATAAGAGATGAGAATCAATTAAGGTTAATGAATTGTGAAAGAATTCAGTTGTATTATGTTTATATATAATTTGTTTGAACTCCAACAATCACGGTAAGTTTACGTGTACAAACTTATTTTTAACAAGATGTTAACATACAAATCTTTCCTGATATTGACATCACACTTTAGGATGGAGTTGTATGCAGTCTGATTAATAGCAGAAGCTTCCATTCCAATCACTGAAGGTTGGAACAAGAACTCAGAACACCTGAACCTGGTGATTCACCTCAGGTAACTCATTATTCTTCGCGATAGTAGAATCGTTATATACACATTCAGTAGTGTAAGTTACATATAATTATGTTTCTTATTAAGCAGTTTCTGTTTGCAGAATTCATATTAGTGGGTGTTTGGATTTAGCTTGTTTTCAGTCCTTATGGGCTTATCGTTGTGTGTTTCGGTTTATATAGCTATCACATGTATCAAAAATAATTTCCTTATTGAATTTCACCACGTATTTTACCATTTAAAATATGTTATCTTATTGGAGCCTTGGAGCAATCGGTAAGGATATTATTTATCAATCCAATTAGGACATTTAGCTCCACTGCTTATAAGCTTGAAAACACACAGTTGAAGCTGAATGTAATCTCAGCTGCAAAAGTCCAACTTAGTTTGAGATTTCTAATGAACTCAATGTACAGTTAACATTGGAAATTATCGAGCAATATAAAGAAAAACCCTAAACCATTTATTTAATTACATCGAGTTTTAAAGCATCATAGTTTAGATCGTGTTCTGGTCCATCGCCATATTATGAGTTGATAAGATGGCTTAATCGCCCCAAGATGCCATGTATAATGAAAGGTATTTATTACAACTGAAACGATTAAAAATAAATGAATATGCAACTGTTGCTTACACCTCTGATCAGATGGTTATAGTTCCAGAAATTAACAGAAGCAATTTTATTTATGTCATCATATCAGAAAGGTTAGTTTTGTTCACTTTCCTTTCATATATGTTCGTGGTTGCCATTGTTCAATAGAGAGAATCAGATTCAAAAGCTGCATGGGGGTCAGTTTGATCATGCTTATTGCCTATCCAATAGTGTACGGTATACGTGGTCAAGTGTGGCTTGGAGAGGCAATAGTTCAAATGTTAAGGAGTTGATTCCATAATTCTTTTACGTTCCATAATTTTCGGAAAACAGATTTGGTATTGACCTTGGAGAGAAACAATCTGGAGAAAAGGTGTGTGATGTTACATTAAATTCACATTTCTTTATTATTTCCATATTTTATGTTGAAAATTGAGGTGTCAAAATGGACAAATTGGATAATCGATCAAAAACATGTTAAGGTGGCTAAGGTGATTTTCATACTCTCAATATGGTTAGAGGAATTTAGTAGATAGTAAGTAATGATTTGCACTTTGGGGGCGACCTTAGACCTACTCAACCAGTTTCGTTTATAGCTAAGTGTATAGTATAGTCCACTTGTCCTTCTTGATATAATATTATTTATAGTTAGTACATAATCTTGAAGCAATTGATGGTGTTTATGTATCCTCTCAGTTGGCGAATTTGTTACTAAAAAAATTGAATTATTAATTTTCAAATGTTGCAACCCTTTTTGATTAGGAGTAGTCATTACAAAGTTAATAACACTTTTTTTAATTATCAGGAACAAGTTTGTACCAACTTATCAAACACTTTAACATATTCCAAAAATCAATCTCTTTTGGCCCATTTATAATTTTTTTTAAAGTTGCAGATTCCTTGATTGGTTAGGTAGTGTTTTCCTCTCTACGATTGTGTTTGCAAAATAGATTACACTCCTGTCATATGTACTAATATGAGGTCTGCCATATTATGTGACTGGCTGCAAATAATTGATGTTTTATTTTGTTTTACAGAAATAATTATGTGTTTGGCGGCTAAAATGAATGGTACATGTCTCTATGCCACACTTCACAACAGCTAGAACTAGAACTGTAATTATGCTCTTTTGAATTCTGAATTTTATCCTTATTCTCTCCGAGGGAGCGTATTTTTTATGTTTAACTACAACCGATAAGTATTGTTCATGTGAAAAGTCCTATTATTTATTCAAGGGTCAACTGATTCTTTATTTGAGTTATGTCAACTCTTATGGAATAAAAATTAGTTTGACTTATAGTTAAGAGATCAAGACCCGCTTTATCAAGGTTTAGATGGACGGTTACAAAGGTCCTATAAGTTGACAAAAGAAAAATACATTAGTTATCTAAGAATACATATATCCTAAAGACGAGAACAAATGGATTGAAGGCCGCGGATAGTAGTCACTCCACGCCATGTATCTTATTCAAAAGTTCCCATTATTCTATATTGAAGGGTAAATTTGTATTATTCTATATGTCGATCATGGAAAACAAAAATGGATAATCAATTATCTATCAATTTGGGTAACTTTGTGTTTGACTCTGTTTCTTTTAGTTACATTGTCAGAAACTTTAACATATAAGAATGCAAAGTACATTATACGGGTAATTTTTAACCATTAGTCAAATGTCATAACCACTTATCAACATTTCTTATGAAACAACTTATGGAAACTCTCTTTCTCCAACATAAAACTATAATAATAACGAGTTAGAAAATATACACTTTTACTTCTGGAATACATCGATTCACATCGCCGTATCAGGTGTATCTGTTGCTTAATTCCTTAATATATGTATTGGGAACACTTATCAGGTGTAAATTGGGAACATGTCAGAAAATTGAGACAAGAAAATAAAGGTTCAAGAAAACATGTAACACTTAGTTTTGTTGAATATATAAATGACTTACACCGTTACACGGCCCTCACACTGGCGATCAGTTAGATTCGTTGGCAAGATACATTTATCAAAAGTGGAGCAACTGGTTACAAAATTAAAGATGGCGGGTCATGTTCTTGAGTTATCTTGTATCTTTCATGATGTAGAAGATGAGAATACACATGGTATGCTTGCATAGCATGGCGAGAAGCTAGCTTGGGATTTTGGTCCGATATTTATATATACAAAATTTCCTATCCGTAAAAATAAGAATCTTAGAGTGTGTACCGACCCTCTGGTCATAAATAAAAGTGATTGGAATATTAAAAGTGTATTTTCACGATATTAAATGTTTATGGTTATTTATATTCGGGGATAGGTGAGGGTTCAACAAATACATTTTTCCGTTTTGATGTCATTGTACGACTCGACCCGTTAACCACTAACATTTTTTGTTCTAAAAGAACTAACACCGATACCGACAATGTTATACAAGAAGAGCCCGTATACATGAATAGCTCAATACTACTAAAATCAAAGCACAAAATAAATAACCAAGACCCTATTAAGTCAAAAATATTCGCACAATTTCTATTATAGTTATAAAAGGAATAAAATGCTCACTTTCACATTGTCGCTATACATCCACAACCAAATATAATAAATTGACAAACGTCATTTAAAAAAATACAAATCGAAATCCACCCAATGATTTTTGTACGTTCAAAGAATAATGCGGGATCAACGCCGACCATTGGATGAGGCGGTGAGTAAATGCCTAACACTATCAAAAGTTAGCTTTTTTTTTAACAAAAAACGGTTTTATTATACAGACAACTATATGGTCTCATTGCCGACTGCTATAACGGAATCGATAAACGTTGTTTTAGAAAAATGTTATAAATCGAACCCCCAATAAAAAAATGAGACAAATAAAAAATAAATAATGTTAGAATAATAGAACATTAATTTATTCTCCGTCTCTGTACATAAAAAGTAATAAATATTGTTAGAATGAAAGTTCAATTTTCTTCCGGATTCATAGTCATATAAACATATTATTGTTAAAAACATAACAAAACATATTAATAAACATTGAATTTCATTCAAACAAATAAATAATAAACAACAAAAAAAATATTGAATGTTAAAATATTTTTATTAATAGCATACGTCCTTCCATGTACATAAATTCTTTCAAAACAAAATTCATGAATCAAAGTTTTTTGTTGAACTTTGTTTTTATTAAAAGTCTCATAAAAAATTTAATGAAACAAACCCGCCCGTTGGGCGGGTTACGAAACTAGTATATATATATATATATATATATATATATATATATATATATATATATATTTATATATATATATATATATATATATATATATATATATATATATATATATATATATATATATATATATATATATATATATATATATATATATATATATATATATATATATATATATATATATATATATATATATATATATATATATATATATATATATATATATATATATATATATATATATATATATATTATATATATATATATATATATATATATATATATATATATATATATATATATATATATATATATATAATATATATATA
>JANFOE010002478.1:0-43537 GCA_025667525.1 Glebionis coronaria | reverse complement strand
TATATATATATATATATATATATATATATATATATATATATATATATATATATATATATATATACATATATATAAAAATGTGATTTTTAGCAAAGAGAGGAATTTAGCAAAGATCAAAGATTTTTAAGAATCTAGCAAAGATTTATATATATATATATATATATATATATATATATATATATATATATATATATATATATATATATATATATATATATCTAACACCCCACCAAATGCTATGCGCAGCGGAACTACAACATTTGGGTGCTAGGCAGTTATCATCGCACACAAGATATATCAAACGACTCCAAAGAGACATAAAAGTTTGAACTTAAACTAAAAATTGTTAAAAATGTACATGTCTACGGTTTTCCAAACCCAAATGATACAACACAGAGTTAGCGTTTCGGTTCCCATGGATCTCAACCCCAAAAGATACAGTTTTCACAACAACATGACATAAAGTTTAAAATATTCAAGTAAGAATGGGTGGAAAAACAAGTAGACGCCAAGCCACACACACAACTTCCATCCAATGCATGCTCCATGCTACACTTCATCGGTTACCTGAAACACATGCTAAATTTGGTCAACAAATAATGTTGAGTGGAATTCATAGGTTTTACAATTCATTTTGAACATATGTGTTATAAAATCATTCATGATCATTCATAGACTTGTCGATCAAACAATCTATTTTCAAGGTTATGACAATTGTGTTTAAGCTCATGACACTAATCCGTTAACTCAATCACCCGCGTAATAATTACCGACGTGATTCAGATGAAACCAGTGCCCCTTCTAAAGGCATCAGTTGCAATTATACCTTATCTCTTATCACAAATTATCCGTCCGCAAGGGGTACCCAACGTACTAGCCCTCGTCTCGGATAGGGTCGTCAACCCCATAGTACTATCACTTTGTATAAGCGGCTATTTTCAATCCACGCTAGGATTAAACAATAGTTAATAGTTCATGAAATTAGGGCCTTTTGCAACTAGGTACTCAACACAATTTCTAAGGCAACATTCGGGTCTAACAATCATTCATGACATATGTTCATTTTGGAAAACTAGCATGCATTTCCCTCGCGGGTAAAACAAATTAAAACAATAGTAAGAGAGGCTATAAATTCACACCTTATATATAAAGTAGTCGACGATTCGGGTGACGATCACTGACGATGATGAGGATGCCCGGGAAAATCAACACCTATCAAACCAATAACGCGTAATGAGTAATCTCATCTATAAACCTTAAGTACTGTATAAAATACATACATATTAGTCAATTGTGATAATTTCAACTCACACCAAAACCAAACAAATAAGTGTTACTCGTTTTATACTATTCGTCCATGTTATTAACGTTATTCCCTTTTACACATTTTTTGCCGATACTTACCAAAAGTACGGACTGTTTTACTAGACTTAAACCTTTTTATAAAAATTGGGAAAATTCTCAAAAATACCTTAAGACCTGTAGAAAACAAATTTTTAATCCCATTAAAAGTTTTCGCTTTTACGATCCGTTACTCAACACTTTACCAAAACTACGTTTTTCGGACTAAATTTGCACTTTGACCAAGTCGGACTCATTTGACCCATTTAAAATATACCATTGACCCATTTGACACCAAAATCTAATAATAGACTCAAATATGCAGGTTTGAGACCAAAATCAACCTTTGACCATTTACCAAACTATACCTATGGTCCCCGGGATTTGACCTAAAACCAAGCATAATTTCGGATTATGAAGGTTCTCATCTCCCGGTACACGATTTTCAAAACATCATAACTTTTGACTCGTTAGGAGTCGTAAGCTCTATCTTATACCAAATTGAAGCTAAGAAGACGCTCTACAACTATATCCTAGCCACATGACCTGTTTACAAAATAATGTTTATGAAAACACTTCAAACTTTCTGCCTAAAATTACCTATCCCAAAATCGATCCAACACTCGTTCCAAACCCATTTATCGACACTAGACCTCAACTTAATCACTCCTAATCATACCTAACCATACTAATCAGTCCTAAACACTCTAATTATCATATCCATCTCAAAACCCAAACACAAAATTAGACATGCAATGGGTTCTACCCATTCAAAAACATCTAAAAACAAGAATAAATACAAAATCCATAAACAAAATAACAATCACCATGATCCCCCAAACACCCCCTTTGTGCCGTGGGGTTTGGGTGATCAAAATCCCCAAACCAAATTGATTTTGGTTGGTTTGTTGAATGATTATACATCCTATGTACATAAATTAAACATGCATACATCCAATTAACATCAAAACCACTTTTGAAAAATCCATTGATTCTTGGAAAAAATTTTGTGGATGCATGTATGATTAAAGTACATGAAAAGGAAGGGAAAGAAGTAATTAAAGGTGGTCTAAGCTTACTTTTAATCAAAACAAGCTAGAAAAAAAAATGATGGTGGTGGTTTGGGTGGTTTTGGCCGTCGGTCTAAAGAGAGAAAAGGGAGGGGATGAAATTTTTTTGAAGTGAATTGTGTTTAGTGTGTGTTTGTTTCTCCATTTTGTAAAATTGGGAGAGACTTGTGGTGAAATTTTAGCTTTCTTTTGTCCTTAAGTGAAAACGACCTCACAAGTTTACGGGAATGACTCACTAGTCATTTTGGAAAATTTTACGGGAGTCGGGGATCACCCGAACACTCTAAAATACTTTTAGGACACTTTAAATGTACCCGGAAAGCAATAAAACTCACCCGACTCGACTTAACACGAACCGAAAGTAAAATCCTCGAAAAATTATAATATCGATAAAACGACAATAAACATAGAGATTTGGGCATCCATCGGTGATGTAGGTTTTAGTATATATCTACTTTTAGGAAAAAGCAAATATAAACGCGGTAAGTATTAATCGACACGATTTAGGAAAAACGCGAAACCGAATAAATTCCAAGTTCGTTCTCGAAGGAGGTGTGTGTATTAATGTGCCAAAATATATAAAATCAAGTTTGGATTAGTGACGTTTTTGGTTGAGAAGAGAAAAATTAAAGACGAGCTACGACTACGATTAAAACTACGACGTTGACGTAAAACGCGAACGTAAATACGTAAAACGTGACGAAATTAAAAATTAAACCTAAAAATTAATTAAAATATTAAACTAAGTCTTAAATAATATAAATAAGAATAAAAATCCAACAAATATATTTTAAAACCTTTTATTAATTAAATATTCAATTTTTAATGCTAATTAAAGCCCAAAAATTAAATATAATTAACAAAATGTCCAAAATATTGAACTAATAACTAACTTATATTATTTAAAGACTAAAAAGTATTTTTCTTAAATTTTAAAAACTATTTTTCTATTTTTTAATCACTAAAAACTATTTTTTAATTAAAATAATCCTAAAAAAATAATAAAATAATGCCAAAATTAATTTGACAATTTTAAAAATCTTAAATTACCCTAATGAACAGTAGAAAATTGAAAAAGTTTGAAAAATGTACAATTTTTCACTAAAAGACAAAACAGTTTATTAATTAAACCCTAATTAAACTAATTTAATTATAAAAAATGATTAAAAAGGTGAACAGTAAATATTTTTTAAACTAAAAATCTTAAACTAATATTCTAAGTCTAGGAAAAATTTTAAAAGTGAAAAATATAAGTTTTTTACACTAAAAGACAAAAACAGATTTTTAAAAAGTAATTAAAAATGCAATAAAACCTAAAAAATACTTAATGAACAGTAACTTAAAATTAAATTATACTAAAAAATCAGAAATTTAAAAAGAAAAATAATGCAAAAAGAATCAAATCCTAACTCCTAAAAAACTCCACAAAAGACAAAAAATAAAGAACTGATAGTGACACTTTCTTGTTTTCTGTCTTATAGCCAAGCAGGGGAAACCCTAAAGCTAGCAGTGGGAAAGGAGTTCCCACTGCTTGTGTTAAAAAACGGATCTGGTGGTATTTTGATCTAGAACTTGCTCAATTCTTGATGTTTTTTGGCAACAAGGGCAACCCCACACTCATGGAAGTGTGGGGAGTCAATATAAACACAAAAACACCCAAACACAATACAAATTTCACACCCAATTAGGCAAAAAACAGTTACTGTATGTTAGGAATGGTGTCTGATGGACTTTGCTGGTGCAAATGGCACTATGGTGAGCTTTAGCTTGCCAAATCTTGATCAGGGCACCACCCAAATACAAATAATCAATCCTATATTACAACTTAACACCTAATCTAACTGATTTATAGATTTCAAATAAAATTTTACACTAAATTTATCAGAAAAAGAGCTAACTGTTTTAAAGCTAGTTTACCAATCTATGAGCATACAATTTCTACTGCCTTCTACCAAATATGAAACAAAGCACAAAAATAATAACTACTACCCTAATGAAGTATATTTAAGCTATTTTTAGGCCAAGAACTTGTCAAATGCTTGACTTAATAAGCAGACCCAAACACCCCTTTATATATAGTAAACACAAATTTAACTAACCCAACACTTTAAAACTTGATTAAACTGAATGTAAAAGATCTAAACATGCATACATATACCTATTTAAGCAATATCAAACAGAGAAAACAACAAATGAGCAGGCAAAATTCACAAGCACATAAATCACATAATAAGACTCAAAAACTTAACCAAATGGGGTTCAAAGCCACTTACAAGCTGATGCCTTCCAAGGGGTTGAATGAAGAGCTTATCATGGGCTTATGGAAAGGAGGAGCAAGCTGCTGATGTAGAGAAATGGTGTGGGGACCACAGCAGTCCCAAACACACCTTCAATGTCTTCAATCTTGAAAAAAATGAAAATGATGAGGACTTTGATGTTCTTGGAACTCTGCACAAACACCACCAAACAGGAACAAACTTCAAGTATCAAAGGCCATAAGCTTGTAGCTTATGGCTTTTGATACAGTGATACTGAGTAAAGAAAGAAAGAATGAAAACTGATTTTTCCTTTCTTGAAATTTTGAAACCTTTGAACTAAAAAAATCTTTGATAACACTTAAATAAAACCTTGAATTAAACCTTTTTTGTTCCACTTTCACTTCCCTAAAAAGATTAATCCAAGCTTTTAAGACAATTTCTCAATAAAAAAACTTAAAACCAAATTTCTGAAAAACGTGTTTAAAAGCTAAAATCTTGAAAACTTTTTAAACTAATTTACAATTAATCTAGAAAACAGATAAATGGGAACTCAGTTATATGCAATATTGAAAACCTTTCATTGTCATTAATAAGTTTAAAAAATTTACATAAGAACTGGAACAAAGAAAGTAGGGGTACATGCACCCTCTACTTATACTGGATAATAGAATAGTCTAGAATACATCAAAATGCAAAAACCCTAATCAGTAGAATCCCAGTTCTACCCTTGGACGAGAATTTGAAAATTTGGTCAATATAGCCATCTTGTGATCGTCCTTGGTGTTGCCAGTTGGATTGGTGCATCTTGGACGTTCATTTGGTGTGGAGGTTACGTTTCCTATCCAAGCCGTTGATCCTGTCCCCTTTTGGGACTTTGGGTGAAAGAGACGGGGCAGGGGAGTGCTTGGGTGAGGACCACAGCCCACGTGGCGTGTTTCTGGGTGTGGGGTTTGGTTTGTTTAGAGGGTAATTGGGGATCTGGAAATGGGTGGGGTTTAATTTTGGGGATTAAGGATGGGGGTAATTAGGGTTTATGACTGGGGATTTAGGGGAAGATGATAAACAGTGGGTGTTTAGCGCCTATTTTATGGGTTTAAAAAGTTTAATTAATAATAAAACAAGTTTAGTGGGTGTGTTGACTGGATAGTTGACTTGGGTAGGGTTTTGGGCTGGTTGGGTCAGATATAGGGAATTTGGTGGGCTAATGATGGGCTAGTGACGGGTTTGGAGTGGGTTTGGGTTTGAATTACACAGGTTTGCCCCCTGAACTCCTTTGATACTTTCATTTAATATAAAATCAGCAAAAAGTTGCATTCCTTTGTTAATGAAGTTTGTAACTTCATATTTTGGCCACAAATGTTTTTCATAAATGTTCACAAGGGCATTTTATGCACATTTTGCTTTTTCAAGGGCTAATCATGCACATGTCTTCAAATATCAAGGGTATATCTTGCACAAATGAATTAGTGGAGGGTCATTTGTGACAAGTCTTCAAAAATAAGGGACCAATCTTGCCAATCTTCAAAACTTCAAGGGTCTTTTTGGAAATTCATGATTCGGGTCCGGTTCTTTGTGCGGCTTCATTTCTCGTGTTCGTTTTTGCTTGATTCCTTTGATCTTTTGGTGAATTCACGATATCCATACCTAAAATACACAATGAACAAACACATGCATATATTTGGGTATTTTGACGATATTTTAAGCATTTTAAGCCCGATTTGGACGATGAGACTATGTATAAATACAGTCTCATCACTCCCAAATACTAAACCATTGCCGTGTCCCCATGCAATGCTAGAATTAAGTATCGTAGCACTTCCAAAATTCATTTTATGATGACATTTATTGAAGACATAAATTAAAATAAACTACTACACGTGTTTTAGACATAATGTATTGTTTTCATCACGAGAACATGACTTTTAGGATCATAGAACAAGAACACGTGAATGCTTCGTTAGAAATAATTTCGTCGTCCTCGATTTTCACCCAATTCCATGCTAAGCGTGTAACGAGATCATTGTTATTATAAGTTAGCAACACGATCACATCTTATGAGTGTTAATTACGAACGTAAACTCCCTTATTCCTACTTGGTATATCTTATATTTTATTATGTCTTAATGATCACGAGGATACATCATCGACTTATGCGTGAATAGAGATTAAGTCTAAAAATAGAGACTTAACGGTGTAACCAAAATCATCAAATCAATAATTCATCCCAATAGACAACGATGTCAAAAAATTAAGTCAACAAGAAGGATCGATAAACACGATTTTATAACGGTTTTGAACATGAGACTTATTACCAAGACTTTTATACGCCCCCTAACAGAAGGGCCTTATTATCTTTGGTTTACCTCCATCTTTTATTCAACTTCGCCATGAAGCTTTAATTATGACTTCGGTCTTGCCTTGCCTTTTATTATCCGCCTCATCGGTGGTTTTATTAGCCAAAGACGTATATCCTCACGCTAAAGCGAATTTTGGATCTTTAAAGCTTCGAAGATTAAGGCTTGATTCACTTTCAATTTGGGCATAGATTTTTCGGCCTTGTGAGCTTCAAATTTTTGCTTAATTTAGGTGAGCACTTGAAATCTTATTATTAGGTGAAGCTTTCGATTATTCGGGTGCCAATACTTCAAAACCGTGACGCTGGCGATACCTTAATGTTTTCCCAATTTAATTACATGGAAGCTACCAAAACAAATTAGAAACCCAACAATAGTGACTAAACCGCCAAATCAATATTTATTAACAATTTATTATCAAAAGCGTTGGGAGAATAAGCTAATAATTACTACACATGAGATCGTGACGATTACGAGACTTAAATAACTCTATCATTTCTTGTCCTCATTTAAGAGACTTAGCCTAAAAAGTTAAGGAATCGAAGCTAAGTGCTCAACACGCACGGTCGAGTCAAAAATTACTCTCGTTCTCACCATCGGAAAACCTACATTCGTGTCTTAAACACTTATGAAAAACTAGAAAATTTTTAAAATTTGGCCATTTTTAACCTTATTTGCAACAAAACGATAGCAAAAAGATGAATATTGGATTACGTGTTGACGTAAGCAAGGTGAAGTATCTACTCACCCCCCCATACTAAAACTAAACATTGTCCTCAATGTTTCGAGTCTAGGGGGTGTAAACACCCCCATACTAGAGACGAAGTCGAATGCTTAATCTCGAGCATGGAAAGGGTAAAACGAATAACCTATAGCCGTTTATGAATTATGCTAATAAGATAAACGTTAGAACATAAAAGGATATCATCGGATATCGTAATCTCCAAAGGCAACGATCGAAGCTCGAGTGCTACGTAAAACGAACACGAGAGGCTTCAATGATGATGATGAACCTAATGAATCACAATCACAAACAACCACGAAACAAAGGTAGGAAGAGCACAAGTCCCCTCGTTACGTTAAACTAAGAAAGCGATAATATTTACAAGGATAAGCATGAGAATCCCCCACGAGGCACCTTGTTTTTGATAACCGAGTCAAAAGCTCGACTCGGATCCCCATAAATGTGATCATTTAGGGATAATCATGGTATGGTCATTTTTAGTGGGGCTTACATGATAAACAAGGCCCAAAAGTACATGGAGTACTTTAAAAACCCGATAAACGTATACCAGGGTCAAAGATAGCGTCTTCGTTTTCGGATGAAAGACGAAACAACGCTACTCCAACACAAACCCCAATGGGGTAGAAGAAAAGAGATAAGAAGTAGAAAGGTGGGGCAATGGGTAAGTCAAACTTATGAGCTACCCGAGGTAGACTCACACCAAGCAAACGAAAAGATTTTCCATTTATTGCATCGGTGGAAGACCGAGATTTCCCTTTACAAGCAATTCCAGGATCGTAAATCTCGTCCTCGGTGGAGAAATGCGAGGGAACATTTGGGGCTTCCCCCACACTAAAACCACACCAACCGTCGTCAAAAGGAGTAGACGAGGTGGTAGTACTCATAACACGATGCGATGACGGAGTTAAACATGTAGAAAAATCATTTAAAACATTTTTAAAATCTTTTCCTTTTTCATCGTTCAAAAACTCTTTATGAAAACCCGATTGAATAATGTCGAAAATATTTGGCGTGTCAAATTGAAAATTAGTCGCGCTAAAAATCCTCACATTTAAGTCATTGGTAGGAGGGGTGGCGGATTATATAAGTTCTCAAAACGTTTGTCAATAAAGAACACCGCCCCCTCGGGGTCTACATACTCGTCATCCTCATGAACGTCGATCTCATCGATTTCTTCATCAAAGATAGGCTTGTCAAACCAAGGTTTGTCATTCCCCTCCTTGAGTCTCTTAGAAACTGTGACAATCCGTCAATTTATGATTGATATTTTATTCTCAATATTTAATTGAAAATATTATTTTAATGTTATTATATGAACTCACTTATTTTTGGGAAGAAATTTGGATTTACGTATTGAAGTAGCGTCGACTACGTTTAAACCGGAGGATTCTACGTTACGTGCTTACGCTTACATACACCGTCCTTGGTGACAGTCCGACATTTCAGAAAATAAATTTATCCGTGAATATTATTTTAGAGTTTTAAATTTGTGTTGGTTCATAAACTCACAAGTTTACGAGAAGAGATTAGGACTTACGATTTTTTTAATGTCCTTTACGACTAAACCGGAAACCCTAGGATTACGTATTTACGTTTTCGAACTCCGTTTTTGACGAGACAATTTTTATTAGATTCGTTTTGTGCCGTTGATTCATAATTTATAAAAACGTTTTTCGTAAAACGACCCGAGGACACGCAAATCGAGGAAACTAGAATCGAGGAGTACCCGTAAATAAATGGGGATGAGACAAGTGGGACACTTGTCCCACCCTCACTCAAAACCGGCTACAAAACCACACTTCAACAACTTGGTGTCAAGTGTAAGCTAAGTTGCTTAACACTTGTCACCTTAGCTTCACAATGAAGCCACAACACCTCAAAACCATCTACTTCAAACCACACTCCTCATTTACAACATGCAAACAACTCTCTCTTCTCTCACCCTCCCCATTTTGGCCGTCCCATTTGCTCCACAAAACACCACCATCATGCAAATTTTAACCACAAACATATGTTATAACTTACATATGTTAATCTCCATTCAAAAAGAGGAAGATTGATGCAAGTTTTAACATCCAAGGAGGAGTTTCCATGGAGTATTAGGGCTGATTTTCCACAAGGTTTTCATGAAGAATGGTGGTCTTGAAGATGGTCTTGGCTATGCATAAGTTTCTCCATCAAAAATCCATGTTTTGATCAACCTACATCAACTTGGTGGTATAAAGATTGTCCTCCTCATCCTCTTGTTATTTTTGATTATGTAATCTTGTATTTATTTTACTTATGTATATGTATATGATGATGAATGATGATTAAAAGTATTGTGTGGGGATTTGGTGTTGATAAACATACTTAAAAAGGTGAAAAACTATAAGAAACAAGGCTAAAATCTTGCTTAAAAATGATGGCTGTATAAAACAGTAAAGAAACATGTCATGAACTGATAAAATGATGATGTAGAATTAATATACAGTAAGCTATGGGTCTTGTACACATGTGAGAGTTGGCCATGCAATGGAATCACTGTAATGAGTGAGATATGATCAAAACAAGTTTAGAGTACCAATCTGAGTTCACTGTTTTGGACGATTTTTAGAAAATACTTAGAGGATGATTCAACAGTAGCTATAAAAGAGTTAAATGGAGCACATATCATGTAGTTTATGTGATAAACATTTGAGCTTCTATCTCCATATAGAACTCTAGATATGGCAGTTTTAGTGAAGATGAAAATAAAAATCAGATTTTGGAAAATTAATGTTTATTATTATTATATAAGCACTCAAAATTTTATTGTATAATGTAAAATAAAAACCCACTAACTTATGAATTTTATTTATATAAATATGTAAAAGGTTAAATAAGTGGATAAATTATAAAAATGGTAGTGGAATAATACTTATAAGTAATAAAAACTATAAACATGATTTTTACGACTTTTTCGGCTATTACCGTAAAATTAACGTTTTTGTTAAATAAAACTTAGATGGTTGGACCCGTCTAATGTGAACTTTATAAAATTCATATACTGATATATAAACATGTATAACAAGTAAAAACCGATAAAACCCGAACTATATAACATACGGACGTTAACGGACTAAATTAACGTTATTGGACTAATAATGCAACAAAATGGACTAAAACATTTATAAACTTATTTATTGGGCTTAACCCATTTAGGCCCAACTTGTAATGTTTAGATACTGATAATATAAGTATAACATAGATTAATACAAGTTAAAGAACATATAATAAGTTTATTGGCCTTAAAACGCGTAAATAGGTAAAACTAGTAAACTAGTAAAAAGATACCAATACGTAAACACTAAAACGAGTAAATGAGAATATGTAAACCCACTTGATCATCATATATAAATAATCATCATATGTATACATAATTTTTATTTTTATAAAGTCATTGGACATGAGTCTAAGACGAGTATTATTTGTCTAGGCTTCCGTGATTGAAGCACGTACCGTACGTCCGAATTGCCGATAACCCGCCTTCCCACATCAACGTGAGTTCATAGCCTCGCACTCTTTTCAATGTTTTTTATGAAATGTTTTATAAACCCGCGAGGGAGATAACATGTTAGTTTTTATAAAATAGGACACCATTTATCCCGATTATTTGTTTATTGATTTGGACCCGAATGATTGTATGACCCGATTGTATGACCCGATAAATGATTAAAGGACCCGATAGATGAAATTAAATAGATTATTAAAGATAGGTTATGTCACTAAAAGTCCCATTAGCATGAATTGTGAACTACCGGGATTTGGTAGACGCTTATTCATTTAATAGTACTATTTGGGGACGATCACCCCAGTTCGCGCCTTGACGGTTGATCCCCGTCGTACCACATTGATTGGTAAGCGAATTTATGTATGAGAAGATTTCCATAGCGTGACCTTTGTGACGACACGCTATTTTAGATGGTAAAATTGAGGATCGGGTTAGCTACCCGTTGTTTGGTTTAGTAAGGTAACAATGTCATGCGGCTTATAATAATCCAGTTAACAAAATACTACTAGACGCACCGAATCACGATGTATTGCCTGACTAGCAATACGGGGTCATACTATTAATATTATGTTCGTGTTTTGGTTTTCATAACCATATTCATATAACGGTTTTTATTTAACTTTATACAACGTCGTAAGACGTATTGTATGATGTTTTTACGACATTGGCTCGTATAATGATTTTTAAGGCAAATGCCTATATTATGATTTTCGATAAGGATTTGTATAAAAATGACTTTGGCTATTTTATGGCCTATTAAAGTGATTTGTACAAATTGATTTTCAGTAATAATTTCATACTGATATTATACTGATGGATTTTATTAAACTCTATGAATTCACTCGGTGTTATCGCTGACCTTTTCTTTTAACATGTTTTATCTCAGGTACTTGAAGGTAATTCTCGGGAAGACAACAAGAATTCATGGCCCGCACTTAAATTATAATTTCCATTCAAATGTTTTGTAAAACCTATATTAAATACAATGACTTGGGACCTATGTAACTTTAATATTTATGAATGGAAATGCTTTATTATTAAAACGACGCGGCTTTTAAGCGTTGTCTATGATGTGAGTAATGTGCTATCCCGTAACACCAACTAGTCTTCCGCTTTATTGTGTTGTATAAATTTGGGGGTGTTACAGTTTGGTACCAGAGCTCTCGTTATAGAGAACGAAAGATTTTTAAAACCAAGGTTTTGAATAAAACATTTCAAAATCTTTTAATTATAAGCATTTTTCTAAAAGTGTCTAAAAATCTTTTGACTATAACGGTGCCGAAGAATTCCCGAGTTACCGACAAGGCCAGACTGAGAAGTGTTATTTTAATATATATAACTTGGATTATATATATATATGATGTAATTTTATTACATGATTGTTTGATGATTATTTTGATATTTATACGAGGTATTTATACGACGTAGATTGTCACAAGAAACCCTAACTCCCCTAGTAAATTAATCGAAGCTATTCTCGTAGGAATTCTAGCTATCCTAGATCTAAACCAAGTTGTGGATATTGATGATCCCAACAAAATGGTTGATACTCGTAGAAATGTAGATATTAGTTGATTATGATATTGAAAAAGAATTGGCGAGATTAAATCTGATACCGATGTAACGACGATCTTTCCTTATAGAGTGGAGTTTGACAAAACGTTATCACCTGGAAAGATGTCATCTGATTCGTTGTCATCCAAATTCTTAAATTTGAAATCGAAAGGGTGAATGTTGCACTTGAGGCTGTCATTGGAATCATTACCCAAAAGCCTCATGCCACTAGTACCTTTCTGAGAAGTCTAATTGAATGAGTGAGTCATTTAATATTAGTGACTCATTTGATAATTGTTGTTGTAAGAGCTATAGGATTGGAAATTAAGTGTTGTTCATATCGAGCTTTTATTTCACTTTGGAGGTCTAAGAATAAGATTGAAAATATTGGAAAATGAGGTAGGATATCGAATTAGGTATAAGTTGATTGAAACTTGAATAAAGTGAAATTTAACCTATATGGAGTATGAGATTGTTAAGAGGAAGTCGTTAAGTCCTGTGATTGAATTATAAGGTTTTAATTGATTGTTGATTCGTGTTAAGTGTTGTTCCTAGGCCATTGTCCAATGATGAGGATGCCCAGTGTCCAAGAAATAAATTGAAGAAATCTTCTTCTGAATTGGGACCGATGGATCTTCTGGGACATATGGAACACCTAATGACTCTTGTAGATTAGTATTCATTGTGGTATCTTTTAAATATCCCTAACTTAACTGAGATATCAGTTGGTAGGATAAGTTCTGAGAATTGTATGACATAGTGACACGTAATGTGTTACGGTACAATTTTGACTTGTTTGTGATTAATGAAAAAGACTACCTTTGATTGCTAAATTCTACATGTACCGATGTTATCTATCTTTTCTTGCTTCTTCCTAATGCTCGCATTAGTGATGCAACCATTGAACAAGTACTCATCTCGAATTGAGTTACGTTACGGATTATTCTTTTTGAGTGCCATCGAGGTCATGCACCTCATGATTATTTGGCTAAAGCTCATTTCCTATCATATTGTAATTAGTTCTTGGTGAACAAGCTTTCATCACTCTTTTGCAGATCACTCATTGTTTTTATAAAATAAAACAGTATCCCTTGAGAAAAATTGGGTTTTCATCACCATTTGGATTATTTAAAGTGAGACTTATAAATAATCGTTATCGAAATAAAGTTGTTTATGAAACACTTTGGAAAACTTAATTGTTTTCATAATAAAGAAAATCTTTGTAAATTTATTTTTGATTCTTATTCAAGAATTAAGCATGAAAATGTTTTTATTATAAACATGATGATAAATTTTCGACGAACTGAATATTGCATCATTAATCTTGAAATTGTATATAGTTGCGCGCCTACATACAATTTGGAATGGACCATGCAAGGCTGATTAGTAGTCACCATAAAACTAATTAATAAACACTACATTTTCTTTGAAGATTGTGAAAGATTAAATTTTATGAGATCTGCAAGAAGTGAAAAATAAGGACATAGTGTTAGGGACACCTACATATGTGCCTGTAGTCTTTTGAGTCGAATGTACTCATCTGTGGAAATTGTCTTACTTGACAATTGACAATTCTTTCTTGTCGAATTCTCCCGTAGTGAGATTCCTAGGAAAAGTATCTGATTACCGAGTGTTGATACCCGACTGGATGTATTGACATTCTTATCATTTCTTATGATTTGATTTCATTTGAATGACCTGGGTAACGATCCGAGGAGCTTTCGAATGCGTACTCAAATTATGAAAACATGGGATATACTTATATTCGTTAAATGTTTTCATCTGTATCTGATTTGAAATTCTCTCGCCTAGATTATGCGTTGACCTTACTCTTTTAATAGTAGTTGTGTCTCCATATATCCTTGAATTTGTGAAGAATTATGAGTTATTATTAGTCTTTTGAGAAGTTCACATCTTATCGACGGCAATAAAACTGGAAAGTTGATAGTGCCAGTAGAATGGATTGATTGTTTATGACATGACGACATTGTCTTAATTGATGGGAACTCGAGTAGAATTCCCCTAAATGATAAGATGTTGATTATCAAAAGTGATCTAAATAATTCGTGATGGATGACTATATCCTGCATTTAGACTTGAAATTTATACCGTGAATGATTGTGAACTAGTCATAGATATTATAATCTAGAAAGAACCTAATATGAATTTACAAAAAGATGTTTATGTTATCTGAAACCTTAGGAAGTATTTATTGATGAATTATCTAGTCTTTCGCCATTAAGGCAAGTTGAATTTGGTATTGATTATATTCCTGGTACTGCACCTGTGGCATGTGCACTGTACGTTAGCACCATCTGAATTAAAGGAGTTACCATACAACTGAGAGAGTTGTCGGAGAAAGATTTTATTCTACCAAGCTCGTCATCATGAAGAGCTATTGTGTTATCATTCCGTATATTTATAGATTATTGTGAACTGAGTAAATTGACAATCGAAAACGATATCCATAACTCGAAATGGAAGATTTGTTCGATCATTTACAAGGTTCTAGCGTATGTTTTAAAGTTTTGATCCATGGCATGATTATCATCAACTTCGCATCTGCGAAGAAGATTATCTATTCCAATCACTACATCCGGTACTTGTAATGAACATTATGAGTTTCACGCGATGACGTTTGGATTGAGTAATACACATGTAACATTCATAAATTTGGTGAATAGGCTGTAATTTGATAAATTCATGCTCCTGATCATTAAGGACTATATGTTTGTTTATAAGAATAAGAATGAAGTTAATAATTAATTATAGATTGCCCTGAATTGGCCGAACAATTAAAAATTGTACCTTGAATATTTAACATAAGACTTAAGACTTAATACTTTACATGATTTAACCGTGTGATTAATAGATAATGGAATATAAATTGACTCTTCAAAATTTAGAAGTCATTTAAGACTTTGAGTTATACTAAAAAGAAAGTGCAAATATATTTTGACAAATGTTTTAACAAAGGATTTTAAGGGATTATTCCCTTATACACAAACCATTTAACTAAACTTCTGTTTAGGGGTAAATGTTTGTGTATACCTCAAGATAACTTAAGAAGGATTGAGTAAAACCATTTATACCATAACCTGAAAACTTAAAACGATAATTTTTGCTTTTCAACTAAGAAAACTTTGACCAAAGTATAAACAAAGGTTTTTCGAACATTTACGAATCTTATTAAATATTTTCGATAAATCAACAAAAAACTTGTTAATTAAATTCAAATTTATTTTGAACATTTTATATAATTGGTCGAACTAGGAAATTTAAAATTTTACGTTTACGTTTCATAAAAATTTAAATATCTAACCTTTAATTACTTGTAATACTTATCGACGCTTAAAACGTCGGATTGAGAAAAACTGATTAAAATAATAGATGAGACGAAACTAAAACAGAGAAAAAGTGAAGAAATAATTTTTGAATAAATACGGACATGATAACTATTTCATCAGGAAAGTGAACGTAATTACTGACACGTTATGTATAAAAGATAAAGAACTAATTAGGATGTATTTCTTAATAATGAAGATGCAAAATAAATTGCCGAACAATTTAAATATGAACAATGTTTGTAAAAAGGATAAAATAGATAATAAAAAGCGGTTCGCGGCTAATGTGAACCATTAAAAATTTAGAAGCCAACAAACGTTGAATGTTTTAAAGGCCACTTGTGGTTGCCTAAATATGGAGGATTGTGAGATTTAGTTATGTTGGGAACTTGTAAGTATAAGTATTTTATTTGTGTCATTTATGACTAAAAGTATCTTTGTCTGAAGAAGTTGTACTGATGGAAATTATGAAGGCAGACATCGCCTCATACATTAGTAAACGTCTAGCTATTGCAAAGGTCATCATCTGAATTTGATTCGATTTGGGTCATCGTCGACAGACTGACCAAATCTGCTAATATCATTCCCATTAATGATAAATGCAAAAGAGTTATGTAAACATAGTGTGCCTGTATCGAACATCTTTATCAAGATCCACGCTTCGCATCGAATTTCTAGAGATTTGCTCAGAAGTCATTGTGAACGAATCTTGATGAGAGTACTATGTACCACCCCAATCGAAGGGACGAGGTAAAGTAACGATGCAAAGTATATAAGTGCTGCTTTATGTTTGAACGATTGACCTTTGGTGATAGACCGTATAATCGTTTTCCTTTGGAGAGATTATCATTGATAATTATCGTATTAGGATCGAGATCTAATCTTGTTAGGATCTATATTAGAGCATCTGTGAGCAGGAGTTGAGATGAAGACACCCGACATACACCCATTGTGAGTTAGACATGTCTTTTAGGTTTAAGGTTTCCTATGATGGCGAACCTAACCTTACAAAATATTCGACCCGCGAGACCTAAAATGATTGTTGAAATTAGGATTTGATTATTGACTGCCGATAGTGGGCAGGAGGTTGTGTGAATATGAAATGTAGATCTTGAAGTGCCAGATGGGTAGCGAAGTTATGCCAAAATTTTTAACCTTGGAAAAATGAATTAATGATCTGACAAATCATGGGATATAAGTCCCCGTTGTATGGGACCATTGAGATGATGTAAAATATTGGTTTGAAAGGCATATAAGCTGGATCTACCCTAGGACTTCAAGAACTGCGTGAATTATGTTTCGTAAATCGAACTTGATAGAATATCTATCAAGTTAAAAATCTGAATTCTTCTTGATAAAGCTTAGATCGGCGAAAAGTTGCATTCATCAGAAACCCGTGAGCATCATGGATAGAGAAAGTAAGTCAACATTTAGCCTGATCTTATTCCCGTAGTTATGTTTGATGAAACTCGCGTATTGTAATGAATTACACTTGTGAGAAAAGACCGAATGTGGAGGAAATACTCACATGGCTTTAACTCTATAAGAAGCGAGTAGTAAGGTAAGATGATCTTTGAGGACAATCCTGTTTAGGGGTAAATGCTGTGACAATCTGTCAATTTATGATTGATATTTTATTCTCAAAATATTATTTTAATGTTATTATATGAACTCACTTATTTTTGGGAAGAAATTTGGATTTACGTATTGAAGTAGCGTCGACTACGTTTAAACCGGAGGATTCTACGTTACGTGCTTACGCTTACATACACCGTCCTTGGTGACAGTCCGACATTTCAGAAAATAAATTTATCCGTGAATATTATTTTGGAGTTTTAAATTTGTGTTGGTTCATAAACTCACAAGTTTACGAGAAGAGATTAGGACTTACGATTTTTTTTAATGTCCTTTACGACTAAACCGGAAACCCTAGGATTACGTATTTACGTTTTCGAACTCCGTTTTTGACGAGACAATTTTTATTAGATTCGTTTTGTGCCGTTGATTCATAATTTATAAAAACGGTTTTCGTAAAACGACCCGAGGGCACGCAAATCGAGGAAACTAGAATCGAGGAGTACCCGTAAATAAATGGGGATGAGACAAGTGGGACACTTGTCCCACCCCCACTCAAAACCGGCTACAAAACCACACTTCAACAACTTGGTGTCAAGTGTAAGCTAAGTTGCTTAACACTTGTCACCTTAGCTTCACAATGAAGCCACAACACCTCAAAACCATCTACTTCAAACCACACTCCTCATTTACAACATGCAAACAACTCTCTCTTCTCTCACCCTCCCCATTTTGGCCGTCCCATTTGCTCCGCTAAACACCACCATCATGCAAATTTTAACCACAAACATATGTTATAACTTACATATGTTAATCTCCATTCAAAAAGAGGAAGATTGATGCAAGTTTTAACATCCAAAGAGGAGTTTCCATGGAGTATTAGGGCTGATTTTCCACAAGGTGTTCATGAAGAATGGTGGTCTTGAAGATGGTCTTGGCTATGCATAAGTTTCTCCATCAAAAATCCATGTTTTGATCAACCTACATCAACTTGGTGGTATAAAGATTGTCCTCCTCATCCTCTTGTTATTTTTGATTATGTAATCTTGTATTTATTTTACTTATGTATATGTATATGATGATGAATGATGATTAAAAGTATTGTGTGGGGATTTGGTGTTGATAAACATACTTAAAAAGGTGAAAAACTATAAGAAACAAGGCTAAAATCTTGCTTAAAAATGATGGCTGTATAAAACAATAAAGAAACATGTCATGAACTGATAAAATGATGAAGTAGAATTAATATACAGTAAGCTATGGGTCTTGTACACATGTGAGAGTTGGCCATGCAATGGAATCACTGTAATGAGTGAGATATGATCAAAACAAGTTTAGAGTACCAATCTGAGTTCACTGTTTTGGACGATTTTTAGAAAATACTTAGAGGATGATTCAACAGTAGCTATAAAAGAGTTAAATGGAGCACATATCATGTAGTTTATGTGATAAACATTTGAACTTCTATCTCCATATAGAACTCTAGATATGGCAGTTTTGGTGAAGATGAAAATAAAAATCAGATTTTGGAAAATTAATGTTTATTATTATTATATAAGCACTCAAAATTTTATTGTATAATGTAAAATAAAAACCCACAAACTTATGGATTTTATTTATATAAATATGTAAAAGGTTAAATAAGTGGATAAATTATAAAAATGGTAGTGGAATAATACTTATAAGTAATAAAAACTATAAACATGATTTTTATGACTTTTTCGGCTATTACCGTAAAATTAACGTTTTTGTTAAATAAAACTTAGATGGTTGGACCCGTCTAATGTGAACTTTATAAAACTCATATACTGATATATAAACATGTATAACAAGTAAAAACCGATAAAACCCGAACTATATAACATACGGACGTTAACGGACTAAATTAACGTTATTGGACTAATAATGCAACAAAATGGACTAAAACACTTATAAACTTATTTATTGGGTTTAACCCATTTAGGCCCAACTTTTAAAGTGTAGATACTGATAATATAAGTATAACATAGATTAATACAAGTTAAAGACCTTATAATAAGTTTATTGGACTTAAAACGCGTAAATAGGTAAAACTAGTAAACTAGTAAAAAGATACCAATACGTAAACACTAAAACGAGTAAATGAGAATATGTAAACCCACTTGATCATCATATATAAATAATCATCATATGTATACATAATTTTTATTTTTATAAAGTCATTGGACATGAGTCTAAGACGAGTATTATTTGTCTAGGCTTCCGTGATTGAAGCACGTACCGTACGTCCGAATTGCCGATAACCCGCCTTCCCACATCAACGTGAGTTCATAGCCTCGCACTCTTTTCAATGTTTTTTTATGAAATGTTTTATAAACCCGCGAGGGAGATAACATGTTAGTTTTTATAAAATAGGACACCATTTATCCCGATTATTTGTTTATTGATTTGGACCCGAATGATTGTATGACCCGATTGTATGACCCGATAAATGATTAAAGGACCCGATAGATGAAATTAAATGGATTATTAAAAATAGGTTATGCCACTAAAAGTCCCATTAGCATGCATTGTGAATTACCGGGATTTGGTAGACGCTTATGCATTTAATAGTACTATTTGGGGACGATCACCCCAGTTCGCGCCTTGACGGTTGATCCCCGTCGTACCACATTGATTGGTAAGCGAATTTATGTATGAGAAGATTTCCATAGCGTGACCTTTGTGACGACACGCTATTTTAGATGGGCAAATTGAGGATCGGGTTAGCTACCCGTTGTTTGGTTTAGTAAGGTAACAATGTCATGCGGCTTATAATAATCCAGTTAACAAAATACTACTAGACGCACCGAATCACGATGTATTGCCTGACTAGCAATACGGGGTCATACTATTGATATTATGTTCGTGTTTTGGTTTTCATAACCATATTCATATAACGGTTTTTATTTAACTTTATACAACGTCGTAAGACGTATTGTATGATGTTTTTACGACATTGGCTCGTATAATGATTTTTAAGGCAAATGCCTATATTATGATTTTCGATAAGGATTTGTATAAAAATGACTTTGGCTATTTTATGGCCTATTAAAGTGATTTGTACAAAATGACTTTCAGTAATAATTTCATACTGATATTATATTGATGGATTTTATTAAACTCTATGAATTCACTCGGCGTTATCGCTGACCTTTTCTTTTAACATGTTTTATCTCAGGTACTTGAAGGTAATTCTCGGGAAGACAACAAGAATTCATGGCCCGCACTTAAATTATAATTTCCATTCAAATGTTTTGTAAAACCTGTATTAAATACAATGACTTGGGACCTATGTAACTTTAATATTTATGAATGGAAATGCTTTATTATTAAAACGACGCGACTTTTAAGCGTTGTCTATGATGTGAGTAATGTGCTATCCCGTAACACCAACTAGTCTTCCGCTGTATTGTGTTGTATAAATTTGGGGGTGTTACAGAAACTCTCTCGAAGAGATCACGATCAAGAACGAAACCATCATTCTTTTGTGGGGATCGTTGATAAGTTAGATCCTCACGAATGTGGTAAACGTCATTCTCAAATGGGGAGTGTTGATTAGGTAACTCCTCGAGAATGGGATTTTTGGTGGTCACATGAGTTGGTTCGTCATCGAAAATAAGACGTTCCAACTCATTAAGTTCATCCTCGATTTTGGAAAGATCGACCTCACTCGTAGGTGGAAGTGAAGGCATAAGAGCTAGCTCTCGTTCAATGATTTCCTCAATCTCGGGATCAAACTCATAATCATCGTACTTCACATGTTTCTTCTTAGGAGAATCAAAAATAGCATGTGGATTTCGAAGTACGTGATCAAGCTCGGCAAAATCGCCATCGTCATCGTCAAAGAAAGAGTCGATGTGAGCACTCACAACCATGGACTTACAAGCACTAGGGCTATGCTTAGGTGACTTTTCTAAGACGAGAGGATCGATGTCGATAAACCCTTTAGCCTCAACGGGTGTTGGGCTAGGCAAAGGAGGCACTTCGATGGAGTTAGAAGTTGAAGCCTCAAAGACGTGGTCCTTCGAAGGTGGTGAAGACGAATCCATTTTGGTCATTGTCGTGATGGCAAAAAAAATCACCCTTCAGAATTGGTGGTTCACTTGTTTTGCTAAAAACATCCCAAAGTGAGTTTTCATCCATGTATTTACACATACCCTTTTGAATTAGGTACACGTATTCTTTATCATTAAAATCATCATCTTTAAAACCGTTTTTCTTAATTCTTTCAAAACATGCATCAAGCTTCATTCTTTCCGCTAAAGTAAACATTTTGAAATCATTAGAATTTGAATCATTAGGTTTTAAAACCTCGGTTTTTTCATTCTCATTAAATCCTTGGGATTTTCTAGCGAAAAAGTCTATTTTCTCATCCCCATATCTCATAGTAAGTCTCCCCTCGTGAACGTCGATTACGGTTCGAGCCGTCGATAAGAATGGTAGGCCTAAAATAATGGGACATTTAGGGTCACACTCGTAATCGGATATAACGAAATCCGCGGGAAAAACAAACTTTCCAATCCGAACATAGACATCCTCGGCTATTCCAATTGGTATTAAAGGTGTACAATTTGCAAGCTCGATTGTCATGTTCGTGGGGGTAAGCGAAGGCAATCTCAAAAATTTCCAAAGAGAATGAGGCATGAGATTGATGCTAGCACCTAAATCGGCAAGGGCTAAACATCCCTCAATCTCGGAAAAATGCATACGCCTTTTGGGTTTTTTAAGAAGGATCGATGCACAAGTTTCTTCAAGGGTTACTTTGGTAAGGTCGACAAAGCTCTCTTTTTGAACCGTGGATGGAATTTGAGGTACACGAGGGTGTGCACTCTTTTCCTTGGTTGCCACGTTCACCCCATCGACTTTAGAACAAGAAGACGTCTTAGAAGTCGAGGGTTGAGAGGGATAAACAACACGGAATCCTTCAAGGTTAGGAGTAATCACACGACCTTTCTCACGAGACGAGGCGGCTTTACATTATTCTTTCGGATTTGCAACGGTGTCACTAGGTAACGAACTTGATGACGAACCCGAGGCTTTGTTCATAATGGCCGAAAACATCTTTTTAATATCAATTTGCCCTTGCTCAATCTTCGTATTTTGCAATTTCAGTGTATTAGAAAAGTCATTTTTCAAAGTACCAATTTCTCCCTCTAATCGTCTCATATTAGCCTCATTCGTTTTCATGTAATTTTGAAAATCGTTTGACGAACTATTTTGATTTGAATTAAAGTTCCCTTGGTTTTGATTGTTTCTTTGAAAATTTCCTTGATTCCCACTTGAAAAATTGTTTCCTTGATTGTTGTTGTTTGAAAAATTCGAGTTTTGGTTATTGTCTCGATTTTGCCAAGTTATATTACGACCTTGATTATAACCTCCTTGTTTTTGATTCAAAAAATTTCCTTGTTGATTATTTCCTTGAAAATTGTTTCGATTTTGAAAATTGTTGCCTTGGTTATAATTGCCTTGTTGTGATGGACCCGCGTTATTTTGATTTGAAACATTGTTGTTTAACGCACTCACATTTGATGTTTGGCCATCCGTAGCCGCACACTCGTAATAATTATGAGGTCCACCACAAAACGTACACGAAACCTCAACCGCTTTCACCGTAGCGGGAGCGTCTTTCTTTTGCATCTCAATGAGATAAGACGTGAACACATTCGTAAGCTTGTCGACTTTTGCATCAACTCTCTCAATGTCGCGATTAGAACTACTAACATTGGCGACATTGGCAACACTCGGTGCATTGCGGAGTTGGTAAACCTTGGATCGGTTTTCGATAATTGTCAAAGCTTCTCTCGGAGTTTTACACAAAAAGTTGCCACCGGCGGCGGAATTCAACGAGTCTTGTTCGTGAAAATTAAGACCGTTGTAAAACGTATCGATTTGGTGCAACTCGGAAAAACCATGGTGAGGACATTGCCTAAGCAATTCCTTAAAACAATCCCACGCGTCTCTAAAAGATTCATTCGATTTTTGCTCAAATTTTGTAATCTCGTTTTTGAAAAACGTTGTCTTAGACGGTGGGAAAAAATAATTAACGAACTTGGAAACGAGATCCTTCCACGTAGTAATGGAATTAGGTGGCTCTTTCTCGTACCAATCCTTGGCGGCACCATCGAGCGAGTACGGAAAAAGCATAAGCTTGACGACATCGGTGTCGACATTCTTAAACTTGCTCGTGGCTAAAAGACGATCAAAATTCCGAATATGGTCGTGAGGATTATCGGCTTCACGACCTCGAAACTTCGTAGCTTGGATCAACGAAAGCATTCCGATCTTGATCTCAAAATTCTCCGCTTCGATAGCGGGAATTACGATCGCGTCTCCATAACCCTCGGTGGGCGCTTGGAGCAATTCCATCATAGAACGATTGTCGGCCATCTCCTCTACGGTTTCTTCAACAACGATATTAGGAACGTCGGTTTCTAATTCTCGTCTACGTCGATTCCTTCGATTACGATTGCGTCGATTCGAAGCTTCACTAGAATTGGAATAATCCTTCGATCGAGTGCGCATGCACTAAGCGTAGAATGGGTGGTAGCAAAGAAGATTCTTTTTGCGGTTTTTCGATTTTTTCAATTTTTTTGGTTTTTGATTGGTTTTTTTATTTTTTTTGGATTTTTAAATGTATTACGTAGACACAAATCTACAAATCTCCCCTCGAATCGACTTTCTCGATTAAAGGAGCCTCAAAGAATGAAAACGATCACGTGGAGTGAACGTTCTCGATGACTTTAGAACGTTGGTGGAACACCAAAACGTTCAAGAGGGTTTAATCTTGAAAACACAAGCAAATATAATATACGTAGATAATACTTGGGCGGCAAACCCTCGATTAGCCCTTTTTCTCAAAACACGCACAAGCAAGTGGAGGAAACGAGGCGGCGCGAAGCACTTAAGAGCCTTTTTCCTTTAGGTCGTAAAATACAACCGCCTTATACCCACCTTATAGTTTGTGTTAATTGAAATTAAGCCTCACGAAAGTATTTATCTGTTTTGCCTTTAAACTTTTGCTTTGGATTCGAATACAATGATCGAGTGATGAAATCCCGAATCAAGGTTGCGTTTTCACGCTTTTGGAGTACTTGTATATTTATTGTTCTTACGTAGATACAATATAGTAATAATATATACACAAGAAAAAACGAAAACCAATATATCTACAATATAGTAAAAGATTGTTGTGTGTTTAACTTAGGAAAATTAAACACGATTTATTTGGATATTATACTATAATAAGGAAAAATAACAAAAATGAGTATATACGATATTCACGCTTTCCAAAAATTGAAAAGCAAAAACGCACTACTCACACAAACACGATACTAATAGTAATGGCACACTAAACACCTCCCCGGCAGCGGCGCCAAAAATTGATGTAGGTTTTAGTATATATCTACTTTTAGGAAAAAGCAAATATAAACGCGGTAAGTATTAATCAACACGATTTAGGAAAAACGCGAAACCGAATAAATTCCAAGTTCGTTCTCGAAGGAGGTGTGTGTATTAATGTGCCAAAATATATAAAATCAAGTTTGGATTAGTGACGTTTTTGGTTGAGAAGAGAAAAATTAAAGATGAGCTACAACTACGATTAAAACTACGACGTTGACGTAAAACGCGAACGTAAATACGTAAAACGTGACGAAATTAAAAATTAAACCTAAAAATTAATTAAAATATTAAACTAAGTCTTAAATAATATAAATAAGAATAAAAATCCAACAAATATATTTTAAAACCTTTTATTAATTAAATATTCAATTTTTAATGCTAATTAAAGCCCAAAAATTAAATATAATTAACAAAATGTCCAAAATATTAATTTATTGAACTAATAACTAACTTATATTATTTAAAGACTAAAAAGTATTTTTCTTAAATTTTAAAAACTATTTTTCTATTTTTTAATCACTAAAAACTATTTTTTAATTAAAATAATCCTAAAAAAAATAATAAAATAATGCCAAAATTAATTTGACAATTTTAAAAATCTTAAATTACCCTAATGAACAGTAGAAAATTGAAAAAGTTTGAAAAATGTAAAATTTTTCACTAAAAGACAAAATAGTTTATTAATTAAACCCTAGTTAAACTAATTTAAATAAAAAAATATTAAAAAGGTGAACAGTAAATATTTTTTAAACTAAAAATCTTAAACTAATATTCTAAGTCTAGGAAAAATTTTAAAAGTGAAAAATATAAGTTTTTTACACTGAAAGACAAAAACAGATTTTTAAAAAGTAATTAAAAATGCAATAAAACCTAAAAAATACTTAATAAACAGTAACTTAAAATTAAATTATACTGAAAAATCAGAAATTTAAAAAGAAAAATAATGCAAAAAGAATCAAATCCTAACACCTAAAAAACTCCACAAAAGACAAAAAATAAAGAACTGATAGTGACACTTTCTTGTTTTCTGTCTTATAGCCAAGCAGGGGAAACCCTAAAGCTAGCAGTGGGAAAGGAGTTCCCACTGCTTGTGTTAAAAAACGGATATGGTGGTATTTTGATCTAGAACTTGCTCAATTCTTGATGTTTTTTGGCAACAAGGGCACCCCCACACTCATGGAAGTGTGGGGAGTCAATATAAACACAAAAACACCCAAACACAATACAAATTTCACACCCAATTAGGCAAAAAACAGTTACTGTATGTTAGGAATGGTGTCTGATGGACTTTGCTGGTGCAAATGGCATTATGGTGAGCTTTAGCTTGCCAAATCTTGATCAGGGCACCACCCAAACACAAATAATCAATCCTATATTATAACTTAACACCTAATCTAACTGATTTATAGATTTCAAATAAAATTTTACACTAAATTTATCAGAAAAAGAGCTAACTGTTTTAAAGCTATTTTACCAATCTATGAGCATACAATTTCTACTGCCTTCTACCAAATATGAAACAAAGCACAAAAATAATAACTACTACCCTAATGGAGTATATTTAAGCTATTTTTAGGCCAAGAACTTGTCAAATGCTTGACTTAATAAGCAGACCCAAACACCCCTTTATATATAGTAAACACAAATTTAACTAACCCAACACTTTAAAACTTGATTAAACTGAATGTAAAAGATCTAAACATGCATACATATACCTATTTAAGCAATATCAAACAGAGAAAACAACAAATGAACAGGCAAAATTCACAAGCACATAAATCACATAATAAGACTCAAAAACTTAACCAAATGGGGTTCAAAGCCACTTACAAGCTGATGCCTTCCAAGGGGTTGAATGAAGAGCTTATCATGGGTTTATGGAAAGGAGGAGCAAGCTGCTGATGTAGAGAAATGGTGTGGGGACCACAGCAGTCCCAAACACACCTTCAATGTCTTCAATCTTGAAAAAAATGAAAATGATGAGGACTTTGATGTTCTTGGAACCCTGCACAAACACCACCAAACAGGAACAAACTTCAAGTATCAAAGGCCATAAGCTTGTAGCTTATGGCTTTTGATACAGTGAAACTGAGTAAAGAAAGAAAGAATGAAAACTGATTTTTCCTTTCTTGAAATTTTGAAACCTTTGAAATAAAAAAATCTTTGATAACACTTAAATAAAACCTTGAATTAAACCTTTTTTGTTCCACTTTCACTTCCCTAAAAAGATTAATCCAAGCTTTTAAGACAATTTCTCAATAAAAAAACTTAAAACCAAATTTCTGAAAAACGTGTTTAAAAGCTAAAATCTTGAAAACTTTTTAAACTAATTTGCAATTAATCTAGAAAACAGATAAATGGGAACTCAGTTATATGCAATATTGAAGACCTTTCATTGTCATTAATAAGCTTAAAAAATTTACATAAGAACTGGAACAAAGAAAGTAGGGGTACATGCACCCTCTACTTATACTGGATAATAGAATAGTCTAGAATACATCAAAATGCAAAAACCCTAATCAGTAGAATCCCAGTTCTACCCTTGGACGAGAATTTGAAAATTTGGTCAATATAGCCATCTTGTGATCGTCCTTGGTGTTGCCAGTTGGATTGGTGCATCTTGGACGTTCATTTGGTGTGGAGGTTACGTTTCCTATCCAAGACGTTGATCCTGTCCCCTTTTGGGACTTTGGGTGAAAGAGACGGGGCAGGGGAGTGCTTGGGTGAGGACCACAGCCCACGTGGCGTGTTTCTGGGTGTGGGGTTTGGTTTGTTTAGAGGGTAATTGGGGATCTGGAAATGGGTGGGGTTTAATTTTGGGGATTAAGGATGGGGGTAATTAGGGTTTATGACTGGGGATTTAGGGGAAGATGATAAAAAGTGGGTGTTTAGCGCCTATTTTATGGGTTTAAAAAGTTTAATTAATAATAAAACAAGTTTAGTGGGTGTGTTGACTGGATAGTTGACTTGGGTAGGGTTTTGGGCTGGTTGGGTCGGATATAGGGAATTTGGTGGGCTAATGATGGGCTAGTGACGGGTTTGGAGTGGGTTTGGGTTTGAATTACACAGGTTTGCCCCCTGAACTCCTTTGATACTTTCATTTAATATAAAATCAGCAAAAAGTTGCATTCCTTTGTTAATGAAGTTTGTAACTTCATATTTTGGCCACAAATGTTTTTCATAAATGTTCACAAGGGCATTTTATGCACATTTTGCATTCTTCAAGGGCTAATCATGCACATGTCTTCAAATATCAAGGGTATATCTTGCACAAATGAATTAGTGGAGGGTCATTTGTGACAAGTCTTCAAAAATAAGGGACCAATCTTGCCAATCTTCAAAACATCAAGGGTCTTTTTAGAAATTCATGATTCGGGTCCGGTTCTTTGTGCGGCTTCATTTCCCGTGTTCGTTTTTGCTTGATTCCTTTGATCTTTTGGTGAATTCGCGATATCCATACCTAAAATACACAATGAACAAACACAGGCATATATTTGGGTATTTTGACGATATTTTAAGCATTTTAAGCCCGATTTGGACGATGAGACTATGTATAAATACAGTCTCATCAATCGGGATCGTAGTCGTCATCGTTCTTCTTAAATCGTCAATCGTCAAAATTATGACCTCGAATATCGGTTTCAACCAAAATGATAAAATATATAGCAAATAAAATTTATTAAAAATTTCAAAAATAAGCGTAATTTAGGGTAATGTAAGTGACCTCGGTTCTAGGGTATCACATCCACCCCTCCTTAAAGAGAGCGACGTCCCGGCGCTCGCCTCTTCTTATACTCACATTTCGTGCCGCTAGAACAGATGAGGATACCTTTCCTTGAAAAAGTCCTCACGTTCCCAAGTGTATTCCGGTCCACGCCTAGAATTCCATCGAACCTTCACAATGGGAATTCTACTATGCTTCAGCCTCTTGACCTCTCGGTCCATAATTTCCACGGGTTATTCCACGAAATGCATTTTGTCATCCAGTTGAATCTCGTCCAAAGGAATCACCAATTCCTTATCCGCCAAACTCTTCTTCAGATTTGATACGTGAAACGTGTCGTGAACAGCACTAAGCTCGTTCGGCAACTCTAACTTATACGCTACCGGTACAATTCGTTTAACGATCTTAAATGGTCCAATATACCTCGGACTCAACTTTCCTTTCTTCCCAAAACGAATCACACCCTTCCACGGCGAAACCTTAAGCATAACCATATCTCCGACTTCAAATTCCAACGGTTTTCTTCTGTTATCGGCATAACTCTTCTGTCGGCTTCTTGCAGCAAGTAATCGGTTCTTGATTTGCACAATCTTCTCTCCTGTCGTCTCCAAAACCATTTCGGGTCCAGTCAATTGACTTTCTCCTACTTCACTCCAACACACAGGTGATCTACACTTCCTTCCATACAACGCTTCGAATGGTGCAGCCTTGATGCTCGCATGATAACTATTATTATACGAAAACTACACTAAAGGCAAGTGGCGTTCCCAACTTCCTCCAAAATCAATCACGCATGCTCGGAGCATGTCCTCCATCGTCTGAATAGTTCGTTCACTCTGGCCATCAGTCTCCGGATGATAAGCCATGCTGAAACTCAATTCAGTGCCCATCGCACGTTGAAGTGATCTCCAAAATTCCGAAGTAAACCTACTATCGCGATCCGAAATGATCGATAAAGGTACTCCATGTCTGCAAACGATCTCCTTCACGTACACACTGGCCAGCTTCTCCATATTGTCCGTCTTCTTCATAGGTAAGAAGTGAGCAGATTTCGTCAATCTATCCACTATTACCCAAATCATATCACATCCACTAGGAGTTCTGGGTAAACCCGTCACGAAATCCATAGAGATTCTCTCCCATTTCCATTCTGGGATCTCTGGTTGTACCAACAGCCCAGACGGCTTCTTATGTTCGGCTTTAACCTTCGCACAAGTCAAACACTTACTGACGTAACGAGCAATATTCGCCTTCATATTCAGCCACCAATAGACTTTCTTCAAGTCATGATACATCTTATCCGATCCAGGATGTATCGAGTACTTCGACTTATGAGATTCGTTCATAACCAAATCTCGTACTCCAGGCTTTCCTTCCTCGGATGGACACAACGGTAACCAAATCCGATTCTCGAAATATCTCAGCCCGTCTGACCTAACCACAAAAAGAGGTTTCAACATTCTTCCCAAGTTCTCAGCATCAACATTCTCTTTCATTAAACCCTTCTCTTGAGCCTTCAGTATTGCTTCGGTTAAATCAACACCCTCAGTCATCACTAAAGCTCTGACTCTCAAAGGTTTTTCTCGATCCTTCCTACTAAGTGCATCTGCTACGACATTCGCCTTGCCAGGATGGTAGCGAATCTCACAGTCATAGTCGCTCAGTAATTCTACCCATCGCCTCTGTCTCATGTTCAACTCCTTTTGGTCTAAAATGTGCTGCAAACTCTTGTGGTCAGTGAATACAACACACTTCGTCCCATACAAATAATGTCTCCACAATTTCAACGCAAAAACCACAGCTCCTAATTCCATATCATGCGTCGTGTAATTCTCTTCATTCTTCCTCAGTTGTCTCGACGCGTAAGCAATCACCTTCTCATGCTGCATCAACACAGCTCCATAACCCTTACGAGATGCGTCACAATACACTAAAAAGTCTTCGGTTCCTTCTGGTAATGACAATATCGGTGCAGAACATAACTTGTCCTTGAGTGTTTTGAAAGCGAATTCTTCCTCATCTCCCCATTCATACACCCTATTCTTTTCCGTAAGCTTTGTCAATGGCTTCGCAATCGAAGAATATCCTTCAATGAATCTCCGATAATACCCAGCCAAACTAAGGAATTGTGAACTTCAGTCGGCGTTGTCGGTGCCGACCATTCCCTGATCGCTTCGACCTTGGCAGGATCCACGCGAACTCCTTTGCTATCAATTACGTGCCCAAGGAATTGCACAGACTCTAACCAAAACTCACACTTCGAGAACTTCGCATACAGCTTCTCTTTCTTCAGCAGATCCAATATCTTTCTCAGGTGCTTCTCGTGCTCTTCCTTACTCTTAGAGTAAATAAGAATATCATCGATAAAAACAATGACAAACTTATCTAGGTACGGCTTGCATACTCGATTCATAAGGTCCATGAATACTGCAGGCGCGTTTGTCAACCCAAAAGGCATCACTCGAAATTCGAAGTGTCCATACCGCGTACGAAAGGCAGTTATAGGGATATCCTCCTCTCTCACACGCAGTTGATGATACCCTGACCTCAAGTCGATCTTTGAGTATACACAGGAACCTTGTAATTGATCAAACAAATCGTCAATCCTTGGCAATGGATACCGATTCTTAACCATCAGCTTGTTGAGCTCTCTATAGTCGATACACATCCGAAATGACCCATCTTTCTTCTTCACAAACAACACTGGCGCTCCCCATGGTGACGAGCTCGGTCGAATAAATCCCTTATCCATCAACTCTTTCAGTTGATCCGATAACTCCTTTAGCTCTGATGGTGCTAATCGATAGGGTGCACGAGCAACTGATGCAGCTCTCGGCATCAAATCGATTCGAAATTCGACTTCACGGGTGGGTGGTAAACCCGGCAACTCGTCTGGAAAAACTTCCGGATATTCGCGAATTACAGGTACCTCTTCTAACTTCGCCTCTAAGTCGCCATCACTAGAAACTTGTGCCAAAAACACATCGCATCCATCTTCTACATACCGCATCATTTTCAAACAAGATATCACTTTCAAACGAGAAGTGCATTCATCTCCCTTCACAGTCAAGACTCTATTCCTCAACGGGATCTGAACTAATCTCTCTCCACAGACGATCACGGCACTATGCGCCATCAGCCAATCCATTCCAACGATCACATCGAACGATCCTAGCTCTATGGGCATTAAGTCGATTTCAAAAGCGTAATTTCCTAACTTTAAGGTACACCCTTTCAGTATAGAATTTGTACTAACGATCTTCCCATCGGCTAATTCCACGTTATAACTAGTCGTTAATAATACCGGTTCTCTACTGATATGACGACTAAATTTAACATCTACGAAGCTCTTGTCGGAACCAGAATCAAACAATATACTAGCATAACAAGCGTCTAGCAGAAACATACCGGTAACCACGTTAGGGCCTTGTGGTTTATCAGCAGTCCCTACTTGATACACAACAACAGCATTATTTCCTCCTTGTCTGTTTCCAGCCTTCGGGCAATTCCCTTGCTTATGTCCTCTTTCTCCACATCCGAAGCAAACCATCACTCTCGTAGCATTTTCTCCAGTTGCTACCCCTTTCGCTCGGCAATCTAACATCCTATGACCCGCTTTTCCACACTTGCCACACGTAGGTGGGCAACTCCCTACATGGTACAAATTACATCGACCACAATGGGGATTCACCTTAGCTCCTCTGGGGTTTGTGACAGCCCTCATCCCATCATTTCTTCTCTGGTTGAACTGCTGATTGCGGTTCTGACCTTGGTTGTTGCGGTTTCCTCCTCGGTTTTGACCTTGGGATTGATTACTCTGAGCTGCCTCCCACTTCCTCTTGTTTCCTTCAGCAATGAAGTTCTTCTTGTCTTGCAGTTTGACATCCATAAGCGCGTGAGCCATTTGGACTGCTTCATCGAATGACCCAGGCTTAGATGAAGTCGTCTCACCCTTGATATTACTTGACAGACCTTTGATGTACTGCTTCATCTTCTTGCTATCATCGGCAAAGGCATCGGGACACAAAAGGCTCAATTCATTAAACCTCCTTGTATACGCAGTAATATCATTGTTTCTCTAAGTCAAGTGCCTTAACTCATTTTCCAGTTGACCCAGCTCCTCTTCGGGACAAAACTTTTTGGTCAAAAGAGCCTTAGTAGCAGTCCAAGTTCTCGCATTTGCTACTGCTAACCCAACAGTGGCTACTTGATTGTTCCACCAACTCAATGCGTCATCAAGAAAAGTGGCAGCTGCAAACTTGACCTTATTCGCCTCTGAACAACCGCTAATCTCAAAAGTACTCTTGACCTTCTCTAACCACCTTCAGAGTTCTAGGGCTCCGCCAGTTCCACGAAACTGCGTGGGACCGCATTTCATAAAACCAGAGTAAGTACACTCCCTCGGGGCTTGCTGCCTCCCCACATTTCCGCCTTGATCTGGGTTTCGGTTTGCTCGATCTGCTTCGAGTGCATTCGCAATTTCTTCCTGAATCATTGTGTTCACACGGGTTGCTGTTAGCTTTGGAGGCATGGTGAGTTCTCAAGTACACCTCTCTGCAAAGACAGGGAAAATAGAAAAACAATGTAAGTATACACATCAAGATTAAGATGGATTTCTCTTTCAAGACATAATATAAATACAACGACACATCACTACAAGGTTACTAATATCCATCCATTCACATCACAAAAGAGCAAATTAAAGACATGTCATAGATCATGAAAGGTAAACATGGATTGTATTGATAAATCAACCAAAATTGTGACAAGTATTGCCACTACAACCATTCACCATAAAACTTAAGTCATCAAGTTTTTCGTCACAATACCATCATACAAATGTCTAAAATATTTCGATTACAACGATCAAAGATAAAGTACAATACAAGCAACTAGTCATGTGGCGATCCACACGACCTCTTGGATGGCGGTTCATCTTCATCCTCCTCGGGCTCTTCGTCACTGTCTTCCTCGTCCTCGTCCATCTTCTTCTTTCCCTTATCATTCGGCCCACACTTAGTCGCCTTCTTCGTCCCAGAAGTAGATCCACACTCCACTGCTACCTGATTCCCTATAGTGACACACACACCTCTGGCAGGTGGCTGAACCATAAAATCATTAGCCTCCATTTTCAAGTCATCTACAAATCTCCAATCTGGTGGCAAGGATGCTCTCACTCGATGCTCCCAACTTTGCATCCTAGTCAACCTCGCTTGATCCTCCCTAACTTGCTCAAGACTAGCACTCAGGTTCGCTATCATCGATCTCAGACTGTTGATATCACTCTTGTTTGCCATTCCATCAAATTCAATCCTTGAAGTTCTTGCCAACAACCTTTGGTGTGCCCTCTCATTCTCGTCGAACCTGTTGATTACTCTCGTTTCCACTATGTACCGCTCGCACATCAACCTATCCATTCTCCTCAAACGACCCTCGGGATCCCAATAGTTTCTCGGCCTCGGAAAATAGACCTTCGCGATGTTCTCATGAATAGATTGTGATCTCGACGCATTGCTGGATTCTGCACCACTCCCATTACTTACTCGAATAAACCCTGGCACCGTCCTCAGGTAGTCCTTACAATTGTCCATCGGGGGACGAACGGGTTGTTGATCATATCGGCCGGTCGGAGGCACTTCATAACCTTTCGGTGAATTTGGAGATTGAAATAATTCAGGTTCGGTCTGACCGACAGCATTCTCGGGAATTCCATCATCCACTGTATCCTCTTCCTCGGAATCCTCACTACCATCGTTACTAATACTGAAGTTATCCACGTCACTTTCGTCACTGTCATTTTCCGGCTCTATCGCTTCTGCTGGAGCGATCCATCCATTGTCATTATTCGGCGGGTTCGGAGGAAACGGTCCCCCTTCGTGTCCTACGACGCAATCGTCTCCATTTCCGTTAGGCGGTACCTCGGCCATTCCTGCAATAACAGAGAATTTTGGAGGGTACGTAAGATCACTATTCAATATTTATAAATACATGCATGCAAATGCAATGCAAAGGTGGTACACATGCCCAAAATGCGATAATATGATGCTCATGCATATGTAATACAAGAATTACGGTATCGAGTACTCCACGTATAATTTCAACGTTTACATATAGTAGTTCAATGTCTACGTAATAAATACCCACATATATACTTCAACTCAAAAGTATACATCAATACCATGAATACAAAAATAAACCTTACCGGAGCCATGCAGGATAGTTGTGTGCTTGGACAATTTCTTACGACACCAAAAGTTATAGTTTAGGAATTTTCAAAACGACCTAGTTCTCTATAACTCATGGCTCTGATTACCAATCTCTAACACCCCACCAAATGCTATGCGCAGCGGAACTACAACATTTGGGTGCTAGGCAGTTATCATCGCACACAAGATATATCAAACGACTCCAAAGAGACGTAAAAGTTTGAAATTAAACTAAAAATTGTTAAAAATGTACATGTCTACGGTTTTCCAAACCCAAATGATACAACACCGAGTTAGCGTTTCGGTCCCCATGGATCTCAACCCCAAAAGATACAGTTTTCACAACAACATGACATAAAGTTTAAAATATTCAAGTAAGAATGGGTGGAAAAACAAGTAGACGCCAAGCCACACACACAACTTCCATCCAATGCATGCTCCATGCTACACTTCATCGGTTACCTGAAACACATGCTAAATTTGGTCAACAAATAATGTTGAGTGGAATTCATAGGTTTTACAATTCATTTTGAACATATGTGTTATAAAAATCATTCACGATCATTCATAGACTTGTCGATCAAACAATCTATTTTCAAGGTTATGACAATTGTGTTTAAGCTCATGACACTAATCCGTTAACTCAATCACCCGCGTAATAATTACCGGCGTGATTCAGATGAAACCAGTGCCCCTTCTAAAGGCATCAGTTGCAATTATACCTTATCTCTTATCACAAATTATCCGTCCGCAGGGGTACCCAACGTACTAGCCCTCGTCTCGGATAGGGTCGTCAACCCCATTGTACTATCACTTTGTATAAGCGGCTATTTTCAATCCACGCTAGGATTAAACAATAGTTAATAGTTCATGAAATTAGGGCCTTTTGCAACTAGGTACTCAACACAATTTCTAAGGCAACATTCGGGTCCAACAATCGTTCATGACATATGTTCATTTTGGAAAACTAGCATGCATTTCCCTCGCGGGTAAAACAATTTAAAACAATAGTAAGCGAGGCTATAAATTCACACCTTATATATAAAGTAGTCGACGATTCGGGTGACGATCACTGACGATGATGAGGATGCCCGGGAAAATCAACACCTATCAAACCAATAACGCGCAATGAGTAATCTCATCTATAAACCTTAAGTACTGTATAAAATACATACATATTAGTCAATTGTGATAATTTCAACTCACAACAAAACCAAACAAATAAGTGTTACTCGTTTTATACTATTCGTCCATGTTATTAACGTTATTCCCTTTTACACATTTTTCGCCGATACTTACCAAAAGTACGGACTGTTTTACTAGACTTAACCCTTTTTATAAAAATTGGGAAAATTCTCAAAAATACCTTAAGACCTGTAGAAAACACATTTTTAATCCCATTAAAAGTTTTCGCTTTTACGACCCGTCACTCAACACTTTACCAAAACTACGTTTTTCGGACTGAATTTGCACTTTGACCAAGTCGGACTCATTTGACCCATTTAAAATATACCATTGACCCATTTGACACCTAAGTCTAATAATAGACTCAAATATGCAGGTTTGAGACCAAAAATCAACCTTTGACCATTTACCAAACTATACCTATGGTCCCCGGGATTTGACCTAAAACCAAGCATAATTTCGGATTATGAAGGTTCTCATCTTCCGGTACACGATTTTCAAAACATCATAACTTTTGACTCGTTAGGAGTCGTAAGCTATATCTTATACCAAATCGAAGCTAAGAAGACGCTCTAAAACTATATCCTAGCCACATGACCTGTTTACAAAATAATTTTTATGAAAACACTTCAAACTTTCTGCCTAAAATTACCTATCCCAAAATCGATCCAACACTCGTCTCCAAACCCATTTATCGACACTAGACCTCAACTTAATCACTCCTAATCATACCTAACCATACTAATCAGTCCTAAACACTCTAATTATCATATCCATCTCAAAACCCAAACACAAAATTAGACATGCAATGGGTTCTACCCATTCAAAACATCTAAAAACAAGAATAAACACAAAATCCATAAACAAAATAACAATCACCATGATCCCCCAAACACCCCCTTTGTGCCGTGGGGTTTGGGTGATCAAAACCCCCCAACCAAATTGATTTTGGTTGGTTTGTTGAGTGATTATACATCCTATATACATGAATTAAACATGCATACATCCAATTAACATCAAAACCACTTTTGAAAAATCCATTGATTCTTGGAAAAATTTTTGTGGATGCATGTATGATTAAAGTACATGAAAAGGAAGGGAAAGAAGTAATTAAAGGTGGTCTAAGCTTACTTTTAATCAAAACAAGCTAGAAAAAAAATGGTGGTGGTGGTTTGGGTGGTTTTGGCCGTCGGCCTAAAGAGAGAAAAGGGAGGGGATGAAATTTTTTTTGAAGTGAAATGTGTTTAGTGTGTGTTTGTTTCTCCATTTTGTAAAATTGGGAGGGACTTGTGGTCAAATTTTAGCTTTCTTTTGTCCTTAAGTGAAAACGACCTCACAAGTTTACGGGAATGACTCACTAGTCATTTTGGAAAATTTTACGGGAGTCGGGGATCATCTCGAACACTCTAAAATACTTTTAGGACACTTTAAATGTACCCGGAAAGCAATAAAACTCACCCGACTCGACTTAACACGAACCGAAAGTAAAATCCTCGAAAAATTATAATATCGATAAAACGACAATAAACATAGAAATTTGGGCATCCATCGGGATCGTAGTCGTCATCGTTCTTCTTAAATCGTCAATCGTCAAAATTATGACCTCGAATATCGGTTTCAACCAAAATGATAAAATATATAGCAAATAAAATTTATTAAAAATTTCAAAAATAAGCGTAATTTATGGTAATGTAAGTGACCTCGGTTCTAGGGTATCACAATATATATATATATATATATATATATATATATATATATATATATATATATATATATATATATATATATATATATATATATATATATATATATATATATATATATATATATATATATATATATATATATATATATATATATATATATATATATACTAGACGAGTACCCGCGCATAGCGGCGGTAATTCGTAGCGGAAGATAATTAACGATATACGATATTCTAGTAAGTGTTTAACGCCATGTTCAACATAGAACATGAAAAGATCAAAATGTAACTGCAAACAATCGTAACATGTGATAAATTCTTAACGTTCTTTAACTAATGAAACAATAGTTAAAACTTGGAGTACTTGATAATGCACAGTACATCTAAAATTGTAGAAAACAAGTTATCAAACATTTGAGCCTCTTGTTTATCCTTGAGATAACCAGTAGTGTTTCAGCTCGTACATAGCTGCATATTTAACCCCAAAATATCAGATAATCAGAATATGTTTTTGATCGGTACCTCAGCAAGTCCACTATCAACCAACAACTCTCGTCTTCTTCTTAATGCAGGATCTTTTTTCCCACCCGTCACTGATTTTACAGTTTCATCTGCATCATTCATCTCCTCATCACCTTCAGCATCTGATGACTTACCTTCAGTTTCTGCTTCTGCTTCTACGCCACCCTGATGCCAAAAGAGAGCAATTATTGGATACTAAAAAGCAACACCGCGTTCTTTTAAAAAAAATAAAGGGAGTCGAACAAAAAATTACCATTGCTACTAAAGAAGGTACAGATGAATCTAACAAAGACAAATCATCTGGACCAAAATAACGTGAGCAATTTGGATGAAGAAGCTGCAACAAAGGGCGTCTTCCATCCTAAAATTACATTAAAATTCACAATTAGTAACAATACCTTCATATTTAGGAATAATATCACATCAAAATTTATCGGATTTAAAATATATCATAAGACAGTGAAAACAATTACCTTATGTAAAATCAGTTCCTTTAGCTCTGTTTGGAGTCCACGGAGGATGGTCTTTTTAACCAACTGTGTGTCATCAACAACAGAGAGAATACACGCAAGCACCTAATAGAAGGGATTTTTTTTATCAAGGGTCAAGATATTCCAATTTTTTATCTTACTAAATGACTCAAATCAATTCCGTGACCACGACAAAGAGCTTAAAGAGAATTGTTCATACTTACCATACTGCCAAATCTATCTACAGCTATCTTTCTGACATTATCCTTCATTCCTTTTATAATTTTCTTCCTCTCCTGCAAATACATATAGCATAGACATTAACAACTCATACTTATCAACATGAAAACAAATAGGAAACGCTTTCACAAACCTGAGCACTGCCATGCTTGATGCAAAGAATCCCAATCTTGGACCCATCTTTAGTATGAATCATCCGCACAAGAAGAGCACTCGATACATGTTGAATAACGTCTGCTGCAGAGGTCTATCCATACACTTGGTTTTAGAAACATGACTAATGAAACAAAAGAACGTAAGGAAAATAAAAAATATATATACCTTATCAGCAATTGTAAGGTACTCCACACGTGCCTTGTGTAAGATGGAGTGATCGACTATCCTTTTTTCTAAGATTGGTTGTATCACAGCCGACATATGCCTCACTACTGCTGATTTTTGCAAATTCAGCTTGGCAATAATATCTACCAATCTGTTAGTACAAAGGATGTATATGAGACACATGTGTGTATGTAGAACACAATAACAACCATAAATGTAACAAAAAGAGGTGTATTTACCTGCGCATAGCGGCGGAAGTTTCCTAGCGCAAGATGGATAAGAAATTACCAGATGGATATCCGTTCAAAAAAAGGGACGAGATGGATAAAATCACACATTTTGCAAAAACAAGGCTTAAGTGACAATATACTAATGTGACTTGAGTTATTCTACACAATATTGGGCCTATCAAGTGAAAACTCATTATCACTAACCTGTTATGAATCAAAGAAAGAATAGATGTGATTGCATCAACTAACCTTCCAATGCATCGGCGAGAGACGCATAAGAAATTCCAAGTTTCTCAAAGTTCATTGTATAATCATATAGATGGCCTTTGGGCAAGTTTCAATCAATTAACACGTTTCTCTTCTAGGTAACCTTTTTTGTAAACAAATGACCCCTTTGAGAAAAAAACATAACTGAATCAACCCACTTTGTAAGAACAGGGTCCAAATTACCTGTAAAGTAAATGTTTCATATAACAATTCTAATCACTGCAAACTTACCCCTCCAAATGACAGCACTCAGCCAATCCTGAGTCAAAATTTCGGCAGAGCAAGTTGTACGAGTTCTACAATATTAAAAAAAAACACATTGTAAATATTCTCACCGGTAGCACATCTTTGTTTGGAACCAAGATAAAATGATGCAACACCTGAACAGATACTATCCTTGGATAAGCAGGATTCTTTTCAGCAGCTTGTAGAAACTTCATGACCCCATACGATGTTTCGTTACTAACTCCAATGAATCTGATCTACACAAAGTTTTGTTTGTTATTGTTCTGTGATGTTTGAGTCTGTACATAGATTAATATTAGTATAACTTAGTATGATTACCAACCTTACCGACATCAACGGCTTTTCCTAAAGCATCAAGTTGTTCGTCAAAACTGACAGAACTATATTGTCTGGCAGGATCATAATCAGTTTCCCCAAACATTGGGACATAGCTGCATCAAATTCAGGAAATGTTTAGAGGCATGAATATTAGGTACCTGTTAAAGTGTTAAATTTAGGGGACAATATACAAACCGATCAGGCCAGTGCAGTTGATAAAGATCAATATAATCCGTCTGTGCTCGCAGCAAACTGCATCAGTTCTCCAATACACAAAATCATCCATCAATACGCTCCAATTATGTTAGTAAAAAACTAAAAAGAGCAGTTCATATTAGATTGTATACTGATAAGAGCTCACCTACTGTCGATAGCCCCCTGTATGTTCCAACTATCCAAACTTGTAGGGCCGCCTCGAATCCAAGTCATTTGCCCAGAAGGGCCACTAACCTACAAAACAAATTTGTAATTAACCATATATTATGTTTCATTATATGACACAGTCACTTAGCGAGTGTTTGGCATTGCTTTCACGTTCAGGTAATCATCAGTTGTTTGGTGCTTGGTTATCACGAAACTGCTTCTAATTATCATACTATCTGGGGGTCTAATCATCAGTTAATGTGTATTTATCTATAAAAGACCTAATAAGATGATCTACCAAGCACCAAAACAACTGATTATCTTCAAATTTTCCGTATCACGTAACCACTTGTAAACGCCAAACGCCCTTTATCAAAGATAAGACTCTAAGAGCAATATGTATACATAGATAGATCATACACGTTGCATATGACATTCCAACAATAACCAATCAGAACAAATAGAAAGCACAAACCTTGGTGGCAAATATAACACGATCACGAGGTATTTTTCGCTCTTTAACCCATCGGCCAAAGTATTCTTCGCTCCGCCCATGAGTTTCTGCACGCTGTGGCACCGGATACCTAAAAAATGGAAGTTCTTTAAACATATCTGTAACTAATACAAAATCAAATATAACTTTCCCCCATGATTCCAAAATTAAAAACCACATAACAATATAGTAATTCAAGATATTTCAATAACAATCATTGCAAAAGTAATAAATAAAAAAACAGAAAATTACATACATTTCAGCAGAATCAAAGAAGTTAATTCCAGAATGAAATGCTTTACCCAAAAGATTGAAAGATTGAGATAAAGAATTCTGTTCACCAAAAGTCATGGTACCTGATAATAATGAAATCAATAAAAACACACATAATAATAAATGGGCTCAGATTATTTGTTCCCCTAGGACTGGCCATATTCTATCCACGTTTTGATGCACATACAGGTGTATTCACATCAAAACCTACATTTCCAAGTAAAAATATGCTTTGAGACTTAGAAGTGGACATCGATCAAATGTCCCAATAAGTAGTAACACCAAACTATGACAAAAAGAATCAGATTACGATACCTCCACTATCTGCTATGACATCATGGAAGGATCTACTATAGTAGTATTGGGGGCTAATGCACCCCCCCTCCCCCAGCTAGCCGAAAAAGAAGCAATTCTGTTAAATATCGCAGCAAGTGTCGTAGCTAAGGGGGTGTTTGGATTAGCATATTTTATGGGTTTATCGGCTTATTTAAACTTGGAAAAGTTAATCTTTCTCCATCAGAACCTTCGGAAGTAACGGGGACAGAAAAATGTCACCTTCATAAAATGAAGACAGAGAAAACACGTTGAAGTAATTAATTTCAAGGAGAACCAGATGCAAACCTTATGATCAGCTCCCAATGCTTATACCATATAATTTTTCCGCTATTATACACACTTATTACAGGTTCCTCCCGACCAATTTTCACCATTATGCTTCCTTCATCATATATCCCTGTTCAGTAGATAAATATATAATAAAATCAGTTGGTTCTTGATAAATAATAAAAGGTAAGGGTACATATACTCGAATAATAGATATAGTAGCATCACTAATGCTAAATGGCCATAGATAAAAAAAAATAACTCCCTCATTCCATTTATGTACCATAGATAAAAAAAATAACTCCCTAATTCCATTTATGTAAACTAATGATAAGCCAAGACATTTTTTTCCAATTTGACTATTAAAACATTAAGTCGCTCACCTGAACTATGGTGGAAGGTACTCGTTGACGTTGCGGTGCTGCAGTCGTAGCCGCCACTATTGATATACGGGACAGAATGAAATCTTTCCTTGTTGCAATCATCTCGAAAAATCACCCCACATTAGGCTGCCCACTTCAATCTTTATTGCCAACTGAAAATCACTGTTTCACTAATATCATCAATCAATATCCCAACAAACGACTTTAGGCAGCCAACATCACCTGCCCACCAACGACGTCACCCACCACATACGGCGGCAACGAAGTGGTCGGGGCAATGAAGGCTTCAGATCTGAACAATTAAAGAAACCCATCACAAAGAGGGCAAAACGATTAGCACTGAAGCAATCATCAGGAACCCATGAACGGCGGCAACGAAGAAAACAACCACCTAATAAATAGATCACCCACAAAGCAACATCAAATCTCTAATTAATCATATCACCCGCGGCAATGAAGAAGCTGACGATAGAAATGGGTGTGTTGCTTGAATCACATGAGAAGGGATGGCAGATTTTGTGGCGGCTGTGACTTTTAGAGAGAGAGAGAGAGATGGAGGCTAGGGTATTTTATTTTAGGGTTTAGAGGAGAAATGTAAAAACAGTTATTTTAGAAATGGGTTTTGGCCATTTTGGGTATTTTCAACCATTCTATGTTTCAACATTTCCAAAAATAGTAATCTTCAACCATTTTGGTTTTTGCTTTATAATGTAGTAGAGATATATATATATATATATATATATATATATATATATATATATATATATATATATATATATATATATATATATAT
>JANFOE010002477.1:2500-121954 GCA_025667525.1 Glebionis coronaria | reverse complement strand
ATATATATATATATATATATATATATATATATTTATATATAATATAGTATATATAATATATATATATATATATATATATATATATATATATATATATATATATATATATATATATATATATATATATATATATATATATATATATATATATATATATATATATATATATATATATAATAATATATAAATATATATATATATATATATATATATATATATATATATATATATATATATATATATATATATATATATATATATATATATATATATATATATATATATATATATATATATATATATATATATATATATATATATATATATATATATATATATATATATATATATATATATATATATATATAATATATATATATATATATATATATATAGATTTTAGTTAAAGTAGTGTAGTGTCATATAATTGTTAAAATAAAAAGTAATTTGGACCTTTAGATTTACTAGTTTAATTAAGATGGCATCATTCTCATTAAAAGAACATTAAATTTTTAATTAATTGCATTTCTATGTTTGTTAAGAAATTTATAAAAAAGGCTTCATTTATTAAATTTAACCATATTTATTACACTTATTAATTGTATTTTAATTGAAACACTTGATATTAATTGGAAAAAACACTATTATGTTTTTTTCAAAAGTAAGTATATTTTACAAATATGTACTAGTAACTATTTCGGAGTTTTAGTTTTTTTTCTTATGTTGTATCACCTATTAATTTATACAATTCAAGACAAGTTATTTTGTGTATATTATATTAAGTTATAGTTACGGACATCAATTGGTACATAACGGTTTTTTATTTGTTTAGGTTGTGTACGAGTTAAATGTTAAATATGTACCATCATATTTGTAATTATGGATGTGACATGAATTGTATCTATTTTTTACATGAGTTGATAGATATGTACCTCTATTTTTTTGTTGATGTATCATCTTATTATTTTATAAAATATTGGATATGTAGTTGTTTACTTGTAAATAATATTATTTAGACATAATGTATCAAAACTTTTTTATGTATCAAGTTTACCTATTATAAAGAATACAAATGTATAAAAAAAAGAAAAAATATGAAGATGTATCAAGAAAAACCGCTATTATCTATAAGTTTGGTTGAATGAAAATTAAATATTGTTTAAAACATTAAATACTATTGGTTAAATGAAAATTAATTCTAGGTTTAATTATTAATTGTCCTTTGACCATATATTAGTTACATTAATACAATTCATTTATTATTAATTGCATTTAAAACTAACTAACTAAATCCAATGGTTCATAATACTTTTCATTTTAACAATTTTAAAGGGGTACACCATGTTAACCTAACTATATATATATATATATATATATATATATATATATATATATATATATATATATATATATATATATATATATATATATATATATATATATATATATATATATATATATATATATATATATATATATATATATATATATATAAATTTACATATATATATATATATAGATATATAAATTTACATGTATATATATATATAGATATATATATGTACTTGCAGTTTTAATCTAAAAATATTGTTATAATCAAGAGTTGTTTATATAAGCTTAATCTATAGCTTGTATGAATGATTGAAGTAGGAATAGGGGAATAGTTTGATCCTACTGATTAAGCTACAAAACTATATATTGGTTCGAAGATTATGTACTTGGTTCGAGACTTTGATATTGTTAAATATGAAATTGAGGTGGTTTTGTTGGGTGTCGTTTTAGTTCTAAGGTAACTCAACGCTACCTTTTACATCAAAGGACATCTTCGTTTGAATGGTTAAGCATAGTTTTTGTTTTTCTGCTAATTTGTTCATGATTATCTGCTTAGTTAGTTGTTAAATCTTCTTATGATAATATGATGATGAATCTGCTTGCTGTGATGTTTAAGATACTGAACTGTGTTACATGTTTGTTCAATACCATCCATGGTAGTTTAATGTTCATATGATTGATTTTAGAATCTGCTTATGTTATTAAATGATTTTCGATGAATCTGTCTTAATTGATAATATGATGTTGCTGAGAGTATTTTATTGTCGCTGCGATTGTTGTTTTTGAAGGCTTCGTGTTTTGGTTACTACCATATAGTGATTTAGATCTGCGATGTTAGCTGAATTGATAAGCCTGCTGATATAGATTTTTGTATGTTTTAGTCGTCATAGCTGTGAGGTTATAGCTGTTACATCAGTTACTTAGTCTGCTTTATCAGTGTTTGTTTGTTTTCTAAGTATAGTGAGTATAATCGAATTAAGTTACTAGTAGTCTTATATACTATATTGTGGATTTATCTTACAGATTTAGGATTGCTTTGTTCATTTGCTGTTGAATTAAGTTACTAGTAGTCTTATATACTAAAATCAGTTTACTGTTCCAAAAGAAAATTATATCAAAAATTATGTCTTCAGCGCATGTTATAGGACATCCGTCTCTACCATCTGAGCTGGGATCTCTTTTAGTTACAAGAATTACATTTTGGATTTATATTACATTCTATTTTTGGACTTTTTTGTAGAAGTAAACGTTTTATTCATTTTAATATTTAATTTAAAAGTAAGAAAAAGTATATTAACTTTTAATAAAAGAGTTTTTATTAATTTTGTTAAAATATAAAGTTTTAAAAATTACATAATTACTTTTGTTAATAAAGTGTTTTCATAAATTTGTTTCATATTATTAGTTTAAATAATAAATGAATAAAGTTTAAAAAATAAATAGTTAATTACTTTTAAAATTAAAATTGTTGGAATTATTTAGTTAAAATAAATAGTTTAAAATAATAATATAGTTTAAATTCGACCTTTAGATTTAATTTAGTTTCGTCAATTAAACATTTTATTTCATAGAATTTTTATATTAGTACGACTTTTAGATTTAATTTAGTAAACGGTTCATGCACTTTAAATAAAAAAACGTAGGATTTTAGATAAAAACCAAAACCAATTCAAATCAGTTGTCTAAATTAAAAAGGAAGTCTCAAATTCATAATTTCTTCGTGTACAACGAACCGGGATCACTCTCGTGTTTAATTAATCCGTCTTTAGCTTATTTTGGACTATTACTTTTTCCTAAAGGTAATTTCCTTAATTTGCTCTATAACGTATTATATTAAAATACACCAACACTTTTTACACACATCAAAAATTTTGGCGCCGCTGCCGAGGAAATTGTGTACGATTCTTTCATGGCGATTTGTTGACCGTTGATTTGAAGAACCTTTCCGTCCTCGGAAAGTTTTGTTATTTTCTATATATATAATTAATATCTTTTTTCGTGTTTTTTGTTGCTAATATATTGTATTATGTAGAAAAATAAATTTACCTACCTCTAAAAGCGTGAAAACGCAAACCTTAGTTGGGATTTTATCACCTAGCTATTGTATTCGAATCCAAAAAAAGGCAAAATAGATAAATACTAATAAAAAGTTTGAACTCGATTTATACAAACTATAAGGTGGGTATAAGGCGACGAGCTATAAAATTCCGTCTAAGGAAAAAGGTTTTTATGTGCTCTGTGCCACCTCGTTTCCCCACTTGTTTGTGCGTATATTGAGAGGGACGACCGATTATTGGCTTGCCAACTCAAGTAGTAATAAACTTTATTTTTGTCGTTGTTTACTTATTAAACCTCGAGACGCTTAGGTTTTCACCTACGTTTCAAAGGTGAACGAGGGTAGTTTACTTCCATAATAATTATCCTTACTCCTTGTTTTTATTAATCTTTGATTGAACAATACCAAATAAAAATACCAAAAATAATCTTATTCTAACCTATTTTCATTTCTTCAACCCTCTAAATTCTCGTCATTTTGGTTTATGCAATTACGTTCTAATCGAATTTTGATTAATCATGATAGACATGAAAACATTCCTCGTAGAAATAGAAATCGTCAACAACGAGTAGTGGAACCCGAACTTCCACCTATTGTTGTTAATATGGCCGATAACCGAACAATAGAGGAATTGCTCCGTGCACCCACCGAAGGGTACGGGGAAGCAATCGTTGTGTCGGCTATTTTGGCGGATCATTATGAGCGTAAGACGGGTCTTTTATCACTCATTCACGCCGACCAATTTCGAGGCAATGAGACGGATAACCCGCATTCTCACATTCGGAATTTTCTTCGTATCACCTAGACTCTCAAGTTTATAGATGTGTCGAATGACGCGATTAAGCTCATGATTTTTCCGTACTCACTCGACAGAAACGCTAAGCGTTGGTATGAAAAGGAACCACCGGGTTCGATTTTGACATTGGACGATTTAGTGTCTAAGTTCATGAATTATTTCTTTCCACCATCTAAAACAACTCACTTTAAGAACGAAATAACTAGATTTGAACAAAAAGTGCATGAATCATTTGGAGATGCTTGGGAAAGGTTTAAGGATTTGTTGAGACAATGTCCACAACACGGTTTCACGGAGTTACACCAAATAAATACTTTTTATAATGGACTTAATATGGTTGAACAAGATTCTTTAAATACCGCCGCTGGTGGTAATTGTTTACGAAAAACTCTGAGAGACGCGTGGGGTATCATTGAGAATAAGTCTAGAGTTCAGTATTCACGGAACACACCGGTTGTTTCTCATGTGAATTCATCTAATCCCGAGATTGCTAGATTGGACTCTAAGATTGACACGATTTTGAATGAGATTAGCAAGAATCCTGATGGATCAATTAATTCAGTTGAGAATTTTTGTGTGTTGTGTGGTGGAGCACATCCGAATTATGCTTGTTCAACCACGGGTTTGATCAAGCTAGTGCTTTTGCGACAACGGGAACTTATGGCCCTAATGGTCAAGCTCCTCGTCAAAACCATGTTGCTCCACCGGGTTTTCCACCGGTTCAAAATAGATACAACAATGGAAACAATGGGAATAATTTTAACCGTGGTAACCAAGGGAATTTTAATAAAGAAAATAGATTTCATGGTAATCAAACAATCAAGGTTTTCAAAACAATAATCAAAATGATTTGTCAAGCTATAATGTAGGAATTTTTCAATTCTTTTTATCTCTATTTATCGTTCCTCAGATCGTCTCGAATTGATCTCAAATAATTCACAAAATTTATTCGTTTTTTTTAAGATATACCTTTTTGGTTTTTATGTTACTTGAATGTACGTAAAAAGATAAAAATAATACTATAGCTACGTAAATACTTACTAATCTAAAACAAAGTGCAATTACCGCAATTAAAGCACAAAGAACAAAATTAAAAGGCACAATTAAAATGCAAACGAGAATAAAAGTATGAATGCAATTTATTAAAATGCTAGAAATGTAAATGTAAATTTATCGTAAAAATATAAATGCAAAATTTATTCTAAAAATGTAAAAAAACTATTATTATTTAAATTCTATTTAAATCTAAATTTATTTAAAACAAATTCAATTAAAACTAATTTATTTAAAAACTAATTCTAAAAGCAATTTATATTTCTAAAAGTAATAAAATATTTTTATTTGTTTTATTTATTTATTTTTTTAAACTTTATAAAATTAATTTTAAAACTAATGATTAAAATTTATTAAATGAAAACTTTGATTTAATGCTTATATAAAAGCTGACAGCTTAAATTAACAAAGCTATATTTAAAATTTAGTCTGTATTAAAACACAAACAGAATGCTAGGTCATATGGTTAACACATTAGGCATGTGACCAGGAGGTCACAGGTTCGAGTCCGGTAGTGGACGAATTTTTGGAGATTATTTATTTTTTTATTTCAGAAAAAAAATTATTTTTGTAATTGAAATTTTGTGACAACTGAAAAATACAAATACCAAACTTAAATAGTAAGCTTATGCTCGATTATATGGTATAGCAGACTCGATTCATAAAACTAGAAGAAATAACAAATCTTAAACTCAGATATGTATATCATATTCAACATCTCATAACATAACATCCAGACTATCAGTAATATTAAAACTACCTCAAACAGATTCAAACCAATTAACCTAAGCAAATTAAAAACTATCTAGTAGATTTTCAGGATAACATAAACCAAAAACAGATCTAATAACAAAAATCAGCATCAAATCATTTTAAACTAATACTAAAAAAATAAATGAGCTTGAACCTTTTGTGAAGAATCCGTTGAAGCTGAAGGTGAGCGCTGAGCTCCCTTGGACTAAACCGACACCAAATAAACCACCATCACGAACCAAATTCACTATGAAACACCATTAACTCATGAATCTATTTCTCGAAACACCACCTCGGATCCACAATAAAGAATCAAACCAGCATCCAAAACACGTCACCACTTTTTAAAAGCTAAATTATGGTTTAACTTTTTATCCCTTTCTTACTTTAATAACTATCATTTAAACTATTGAAAAGTTTTCAATGAAAGTTTGTGGATTATAATATCAATTCACTTAACAGGAAATAAAAAAAAGGTAAATTTAAACAGTAAAATTATACGCAAAGGAGACTAAACCGAAATTGATTTTTATTAATTCATAAAAACTTACAATATTGTAAAAAATTACAAATTCTTAAAATTAAACTAACATTATAACTTCTACTTAGAAAGAAAAGGATGATTTACTTAATAAAAAAGGGGGTATTTATAGGCAAACCCTAGCCTTGTTGAGATGAGTTTGTTGAGCAGGGAAAACCATCTTGGCCCTTCAATCTTCACTTCTCTTTCTTCTCTTGATCTTGCGGTTGATAATTAACACTGGCACATGGATCGCCAACGTGGCTTGATTGTGTGCTAGTTGTGCTTCTTTGAAGTTGACATTGCATCTCTTGATTGGAGGATTGAGGAGAATGATGTGTAACAACCAATCACAGGAGATGAAGGTTGCCACGTTGATCTAATTGGTCCATCATCAAGCTCCGATATTCTTGAGAATTATTTCCAAGCGCGTGTATATCAATTGCTCTTAAATAGCAAAGCCCCAAATTGGTATTTGATCTAGGGTTTGGGGTAAAGGGTAAAAGAGGTGACTAGTTATTACTTTTCTTGTTTTTATCGAATGTGAGAGAGAAAGTAAATGGTTGGTGTGTGTAGTTTAACCGAATGAAGTGAAAAGTGTATTCACTTTATAAACATAATTCACCGTATCATGTTACTTGTTACCCTAATAGGTTTTTAGGCTGCCATATATAACCTCACGTCTCATTATGGTGGGCCCTAGCATGCTTAATTAAATCCCAACGTCACATGTATTTTGGCCACATGGGCTTGATTTGGAAAATACTTCATCCGTCTATTATTGTTATGAATTAGGGCCATTGTTGGGCTTTCTTTTACAAAAGTGAATAACATAAATCCACTATTGGGCTTTTGGGCCCAATAAGCAAATGTGGGTCCCACAAAGCCCAATTAACTTTGATAAAGTTAAATCCTCTAAAAACAAACTTGATTTTTGGCTTTCTTGATCTTTTATTCAAACTCGTGTCGATTTTGCCGTTTTCGTGATCTTTGGTACACTTTTGGTTCTTTGACTTTGACTTTGTCTCTTTCTTTGACTTTTCTTCAACAATTGACCGTGAAATCCCGTGTTTTCCTTCCTTTTGATCTTTTGTACATACTTCACACAAAAACACAAAACCACGCGTAATCCGACTTTTATGATATTAAACACATGATTAGGCCTTGTTTTTCATTGATTTTAGTGGTAAAAGGATAAGTGTTTACACACTTATTAAATCCCCTACACTTAACCATTGCAATGACCCCATGCAATGCATAATTTTAAAGCATAAAGTTACATTTTCCTCATAGTTAACCCATCTTGGCCTTTATTACGATATGCTATTACTACTATAATGAAAAGAAACTAAAGAACGATGAAAATATAAATACTTATAAAAGATATAACAATTTACTTTAATTTATTAACTTTGAAATTGTTTGATGGAAAAAACTTGTAAAAAAATCTAAGACTTAAATTAGGGCTTTGGTGTCATGAATATTTATCACCCTCAAGTTTCACGTTCCACATACCAAGGTTAAAAACAAGATCATTGTTTACCATAAGTTCTCAAATTAAAACCACTTATATAAGACAATTGTGTAATACTCTTTCTCCAATTCCTAAGTTGTATCTCTAGATTTTTAAGATTATCATTCACCCGTAGGCTCATTTGACTTATTTAATAATCTTTAGTCCAAAAATGAAGGCAAAACTGTGCAAACTCGACACTCAGAACCTAACCTCGTCCTCAAAAACGTTGTCACTAAAGTAAGCCCACATCAAGGATAATTTAACACGATTTCGGGAATAAATTCCCGGAACCGAAATTTGACCAATAGTACAACTTATTATTTCCTTAAAATTCATGTAGACTTTATGTGGAGTTTAGCAAGTTCACATCATATACTCTTTAGTCTCTTTAAGATGTAAAAATGCTCCTCATCTATGGTCCACACCCTAAGGCTCCTTGAACCATAAACTAGGGAATTGATTTTGATCAATTTTTATTCAACACTTACCATGTCATACACCCTAAGGCTCTAATGACAAGGTTCGTGCTACATGCCCCACACCCTAAGGCTCCTTGAGGTCAAGTTTTAATCTTATTTTTTCTTTATTTATGATATATATATTAGGCCAAATTTCGCGGTCCCATGGTCTGAATACCTCCTACTTAGTGGTTATGAGCCACCTTAGTCGGAAGTCTACAATGCTTGCATCCTCAATTTGTTCATGCTTTAATTACAAGGAGATAAAATATTTGGCTAAGAGCTAAGATACCGAATCTACACCGCAAAAATCCTCATTTATTAAGCAATTAAATATACAAGCGGGAAGAAAGAGCCAGTTATAAGCAAGAATTAACCCTTAAACTTATTATCAACTCTATCTGTCACACCCCACCATGGCAGAATATGGGGCGCGACAGAATGGTATCAGAGACAATGGTTATAGAGAATTAGGTTGCCTAGTCGTGTATCCTAGTCTATAACTTAAGGGTCCCTGCATATAGGCGTCATAGGAGTATGTGTGCATTTTATAGTAATTGATGTGTTTGAATATTATTTTCGCAGTATTTGTTAGGTTATGAACTACTATGGTTCATACTTAACTACATGTTATTTTCTTTACGAGTTTTGATTAGTGCGGGTGGAACCATGGTCGTATACGCTAGTCATTGTTGGATTTCGCTTAATTATGTTTTCATGTTCTTTATATATTTTGAATTTTGTCTATGCTGGTTCAGCTGGACTACGAGTTTATGTGTTTCGTGCATTGGCTATGTTATTTTAATACATGGGGTTTTGAATCTTATCTTGTGTGGTTATGTGCTTGTGAGTTGTTGGATTATGTGTTATGTGTAGTATTAATTTCTTATAAGTGTCATCATAGGAGGGAGTACATTGGTGAAAGGGAACATGTATAATTATGGAGGCCTACATAATTATATATGTGCCACAACACCACTGGACTTTCAAGTATGATTGCATGAAAGAGAGTTAATACATGCTTGTATAGTATATGTTGGATGGGTTTGAGTGTATGTACGCTTATGCCTATGTATGTAAAATTATTTTCTACTTACCGCTTGTATTCTTGGGATGGTTGCTAGCTCGTTTCTCTTTGAGATGTTCAACTTCTGTAGTAGCGCATTTCTCGGGTCCTCATTTCACGTGTTTGTTTGTACGATACTTTTGGCGTGAAGGATTTTGAGATGGTGGAGATTTTTTTTTGGGGTAACGATGTCTTTTATTTCGAGTTATACATGGTAAAAAAGGTAGAACTTGGAAATTGAAAAAAAATAATATTTGTTGGTAGTCGATGAAATAAGGAAGTGTCGGGATCATGTTTCAAATAAGGTGGAATATAAATTCTTTAACATATAAGCATGACTCGATTATTTTAAAATATTTTGGTTTTGATCACCTAAAGTTATTGTTCTTAAGTTAAAAATCTTGTTCTTATTTAGTGAAATATGTTAAAATCATGTAATTAATAGAGTTTTAATTTTCTGGAATTAAAATAAATTAGTTTCTAGTTTTGGTAATTAATAGGGGGTTTTAGGGTTTAAAAATTGTTTTTTTTTGTTATAAATCGGAGTAGGCAGAAACTGTCGCTAAACTGTCAAAATATGTCGCTAACTGTCAGAAACTGTCGCTAATGCCTAGGCAGATTTTGTGAAAAATCGTTTTGGTCATAACTTATTCGTTTTTAAAGGTTTTTGGGTTATTAAAAGCCTAAAATTATGTACTCGGAACATACTTTTCAACTATTCAGAAAGTTTCGTAATTGGAAGTCAGTAGTTTGGTCGAATTAATTGTACAAGTGTTGAGTTCAAGGTTAATTTTCGGACAACATGGTTTAAACTCGTGTTTTGGGTATTTTGCGGTAATGAACACTTGGAGGGTTAACATAGAGATGAGTTGGGAAGGAATTTGAGAGTTCTTTAGACCTTATTATACATGGTTATATTTTGATGAGTTTTGATTTATGGTATTTATGAGTAAGACTGAAATCGGGGTGACAGTTTTAAACCCGTTGAGTTATGTGACGGCTCCTAACTTGGTTTCAAGACAGTTCTTGTTTGATGAGTTGCGAGATTTAGTTAGGTTGGTTACATAAATTTATGGTTTTGATAAGTTTCCTCGCGGACGATTAAGGCTCATGTGTTGTTGGTTGAGATTATTTTCGTGTAAACTGAGTTCACGTTTGAACGTGAAGGTTTTATCAGGGATATGCATCCTCGTTTGTTTGCTAAGAATAAGTTTGAGTTTGGGAGTGAATCTCGGGACGAGATTTCTATTAGGAGGGAGTGATGTGACAACCGTTGTTTTGGGTTTGTCACTTGGTCTTACTTTTAGGTTATTTTATGTGTGCTTACTTGAATTTTGTGTTTACGTGTTTATTTTGTGTGAACGAGGTTGGTGTGGTTATCGTTTATGAGTATAGAGTACTCATAAGTAAATCGAGGAACGGTTATTTCATGTTCTGAGCTCACAAGTGGTGATTATGAAAAGAAAATGATGATATTGTGGTGTTTACGTATACGTATAAGTATTATAGTAGTAGTAATTTTTTTAAGATTTACGGTTTAGCATTTAGAGGTCTCGGGTGAGGTAATTATCCATATGAATATTTTTCGGGATGGTTTTAAGTCATTTAGGACTTAGTTATAAAGTTTATTTCAAAATTTGAGATTTTTTATAAAAGTGTATATTTTACGTCTTTTACGGTAAAACGCGTAAATTTGACTAGTTTTATGGTTTTGAGGTTTTGGAAGCTTTAGGAGCTGAAATAAATTAAGGAAAATTAAGGTAATATTATTAACATAATATTAAATAATAAAAATAAAAAAAAACGAATTTATTGGGTGTTTGGGTCGGTTTAGACGCAACAAAAAAAAGAGAAAAAGGGAAAAAGGGAAAAAAAAGGAAAGTTGGTTGTTAAACTTGGACTAGGATTTTATGTACACACTATATAAGGTTATCTAATAAATAAAAAAAACATAAATCCCTGGAGACAAAGAAAAATTCGTGGGTTTCATAGAGGAGAATTAGGGTTCTTCAAAAAAAAAATTAGGTTTTCTTCATCTTCCATTGATTTAAGGTAAAAACCTTCATTAACCTTTTTAATTAAATTGTTTTTATGTTTAATTAATCATTCTTATGATGGATTAAGGGTTAGGGTTTATATAAAACAGTAGATTAATGATGTATTAATCATAATATGACGATCATATAATCTAGGGCTTGTATTGGAAGGGTTATAGGTTATTAATTAGATCAATTTGTTTAAAACCCGTTTTTAAAAAACTGGGCAGAATTTTGAGTCTATTGTTTTGATCATAACTCGAGTTCTAGGAACACTCGAGATGCGATCAAACTAGCCCTGGATAGGTAATTGAGTTGGCTTTCTAAATCAAGAAACGAGAACTAAATTGGAGGTCGGGAAGTGGGCCAAAAACAGGTTATAACAGCCGGAGGTCAAAACACTTTTGAATTCAGCCTGTTTTCTTTTTAAGTTTTGGGTTGTTTGGGGTACTTAGGGTTGCATTGGGATCTTCTCACGAACATGAGAGATGGTTTATATATTGTAGTAAGGATCTGCACTTGGGCTAAGATTGTGGTTTAGGGTAAGACCCTCTAATGGTAATGAACTTTTCATACGTTTAAAATCAGTTAATTCTGGATAGGTAGCAATATATACACATATATCTGGGCCTTAACAGTAGCTTTAAAGTTAGGTCTGGTGGGAGGTTTTAGCTAACATGTATAAAAGTGTGAATATTCCTTTTACAAAAACCATGGGTATGTTTAAGTGGACGTTTGACTTAAAGTTTTGAGACCTAAAACTAGGACTGTTTTGTGTAAAATTATGAACAGGATAGCTATTAAACATAACCAAGTTAGGGACTTGTTAAGGAAGGGTAATGGGGTGATTATAGCTTAACAATGAGGTAATTATACGGGAATAGACTAGATGTCCATCATAGGTTTATGAGCCATCTTAGTGATTGGTTCGTGTATTGATTTTGTGTTTTTGGTTTGTTAGCTTGTTGCTAGTGCGAGGACTTGTGAAGAAGCTATCAGGTGAGTTTCATAGTCCCATGTTTACTATTGATTTTGACTTCCAGATGGGATGGAAGAGACACTGTGTTGAGTTATTTTCTAAATTGATGCTGTGAATGTGTTTGTGATTTGAGATGGACTTGTGTGTACATTATGTGATTAACTGCTATGTGATTCTTGATTGTGTATGATTTGGATCGGGGGACACGTGCCGTCTCAGTTATTGTGGTTTACAAGGTAGTGGCCTTGAGGTTTGACAAGGTAGTGGCCTTGAGGTTTGACAAGGTAGTGGCCTTGTGGTTTGACAAGGTAGTGGCCTTGGGATAGGTACATAGTGTGATCATCTATGGTACCATGTTGTTTGGCAAGGTAGGAGCCTTGGATTTTGGTTTGGAATGATTGATCTTGAATGCTAGTTGTTAATACATAATTGTAGCACATTGTCCATATGTTATTGTGTTGATGGTTGTTATTCACAGCTTGTAATTGATTTAGCGTTGGAGTCTAAACCTATGACTCTCACCAACTTTATGTTGACGTGTTTTAGTGTCTCTTTCAGGTGATACTATGGTTAAGCATGAGAACATAAGTGGCTAGGATTGGAGAAGCTTAGGAATGCATATAGAAGGAGAATCCCCGTTTCCTTCTTAGTTTTTATTTGTTCTTTTAATAAGTGATACTGTGGCACATATGTTTGTTTTGATTATGTTACTTGTTTGTCTTGGGTAAGAGGTAGGACTGTTACCTACTTACCCAGACACCTGCATTTGATGAGATATTGTCATGACTTTTGTGTCACCATTTTATGACATTTCTTATTTCATATAGTTATCTCTATAGACACGCTATGTTGTGATGATATCCATACGTCGCGCCCCATATTCCGCCATGGTGGGGTGTGACAGCGTGCTTTGGAAGTCTGGACATCCTTAGACCGTTAAGGAAATCTATTGTGTATATTGACTCGTCGAAGTTTGTATCTGCATCGAGCATGAAACGGAGTCTGATGATTCGTATATTCTTTCTTCTCCTGGAATTAAATCCATCATCCGTTCATTAGTCATATCTACCACATCATGTGTTGGTGCTAAAATTGCCCTTTCTTGGAAGAATTTCGGGTCCCATAGGTTTTGAAGCAAAATGGGGTATGTTTCATTAATTATTGATCCAACATTATCATCTGACTCCGGAATTAGCATCTCATCGGGAAATACAACACTCGATTGTCCATCGTTTTTACAATCAGTATTGCCGTTACCAATGTTGAGTATCCAGTCTGCAAAATCTTGTATTTCTTTTTTTCAGATTCAGTTGATCTAGAACCCAAGCGCATGTTTACTGTCAAGTTCATGACTTTGCAGTGTTGCCATAAAGAAGAGGAGTTAATAGTTGCATGTACCACATCACTTCGACTCGCATTAGGAATTACGGGTAGGATTTGTCGATAGTCACCACCAAACAAAACCACTTTTCCTCCAAAGACACGATTAGATGGTTCAGTAGGGTCTGTCCTGCAAATATCTCTCAGGGTTCTATCGAATGCTTCGTAACAGTGTGACTGTATCATTGGTGCCTCATCCCATATTATGAGTTTTGCCTTTTTTATCAACTCAGCGAGTTCACTGTTAGCTGGTATGTGGCAGATTGAATCGTTGAGTATGTTGATTGGGATTGCGAATCGAGAATGTGCAGTTCTTCCCCCTTCCAATAAAAGAGCTGCAATACCACTTGATGCGACGTTTAGCACTATTTCACCTTGTGAGCATAAGGCAGCTGACATAGTTTTGTAAAGGTATGTTTTTCCCGTGCCTCCGTATCCGTACACGAAGAACATACCTCCGTCGTCTTTTTCTATAGCATCCATAACGGTTGAATAAATTTCTTTCTGCTCAGATGTCAGACTACAATATAGAGTTTCATATTGTTTTTTCATTTCCTCTTTCCTGTATGATGTCTCGTCATATATTAACCTGTTGTAGCCTTCCATGGTGTATTCATTATTCGGATATGGCATGTTTAGTATGTTCTTTAAAGTCTTGTTGTTACAAAGTAACATGTGCTCAATATACGTTAAGCATATGTTCTTTTTCTGAGTATCCGAAAGCTGAAGTTCTGTATAAATAAATAACAATGTTGAAGTTAGAACCAAGTTTAGTAGTAATGTGTTTACATCTTATGCAAGATAGTATGTGCAAATATATTTTTTATGCGTAAGATATGCATATTGTGTTTTGGTAGTTGCTAAATATATATCTTTCTTATGTTAGTTCATCATGAAATATACCAAATTATTATTTATATTTAAAAATTTTGAAAACGTACCAGGGTTATTCTGTTTTATGCGCTCCACATGCTCAACATCTGCATCCATGACCTCCCAAGTTTTCTCCCAAACCACCTCAGGACGAGACATGCTATCTGTCATGAGTAGCATGACAAAGAAAGATCTTAAGTAGTCCCCCATTCCCCATTGGCTTGCTTCTATTAGTCCATCAATGTACTCCTTGTCGTCCTGCAAAATTCCACGAGCATAGCAAGCATCTCTGTACGTCGGATACACTACTTCTTCAAATTTTTTTAGGTCTGACCACTCCATGGGACCTCTAACCTTGTTTAGCAGTATACATAAGTAGAATAGCTCACCCCAAGAAGGCGGGACATGATGAATACGTCCCAAACTAAATCCTCTTTGTCGCTTTTCCCAAGTTCTTGTTTTAGCATTCCAAACATACCATTTAGGTATCTCTACATAAAACAATTTTCGCGCAAACTTGTCTTTTTTTTAGTTCCATCCATTGTACAAATTTGGTTTCGTTAACCGATGACTTTTCAAGGGTGAAATCAATGCTTTCGGTTGCATCAAAAACTATCGATTGTTCATCCTTCAAATGAAATGGCAATCTTTCAATAGATGGAGTCCTATAATGAATATCAAACCTATAAATTCTCCAAGCCGCTTCACAAGCCGAGAGATATCTGCAATCATAGAAATATTTAATCTCGTCAACCTCTTCACCTTCTACTTCCGCAGTCACCCTATCTGGTCCTTTGTTGATGTACTTGAATAGATACTTTATTGAGCCAACTTGGTTGCACCATTCAACATTTATATGCGACTGGTATTTCCTGAGTAAACCTGCGTTGTAAGGAACAACGTAACCGTTATGTAGATCTGTGTTGCCTTTTCTTATAGTATGGCCATCGTTTCTTCTTTTATAAATTGCATATCCATTGCTGTCGATTACTATTGTTTCGTTAAATTGTTTAGGAAACTTTTTGGTGCATTTGAAATCCATAGTACATGGGAAGCTTGGGTTATCAGTTCCGCAAGGGCCATGCATCATGTGATCCGTGACTATTTGATACAATTCTGGATCCTCCTATTTATTTGGTATTTCCGCTGATATATAGTGATCGATCTTTGCGGTTGTTGTTATCTTATCTTCAGCTTCAAGCCAGATTAATATATGACAATGCGGAAGTCCTCTCTTTTGAAACTCGATTGTATAAACAACTGTCAAGTAAAATACAGATGATGCAAATCAGTAAAAAGAATAATAAGCGAGTATATAAAAATAATGAGCATCTGTATTTTGATTACCTCCTTTAACACGTCCAAATGTATGTCCATCCTTTAAATCCTTCATAAGGCTGTCAAGCTTTATTTTAAAGACTCGTGTCATTATGTCTGGCCGGTCTTCTGATTTTAGATTTCTCTTAGCCATAAAACGTGTGATCTCAGGCCAATTTGGGTTATGTGAATGTAATAAATAAGTCTGGATATCCGTAAAACTTGCAAATTGTCATGGCGTCTAAATAGTTTTGCATCATCTACATTGGACTTCCGGTAAATGATGATGACAAAACCACTTTTTTCCCATGTAGTTGAACTCCTGAATCCGGATCCTCGACTAATTTTACCAGATTAGCATACGTTTCACTTCTTAGGTCCTTTTGTTGATTACGATTAAAGGACATTCTTTCCGCCTCAATCATTGTGTATCCATCTACCAGAAATTGCTGAAACAACCTTCTTCCGTTTAGCATCATTGAGAATTCATTTCGCCTTTCTTGTACACGATATGCAAACCACTGTTTCATTGTTACACGTGTTCCTTTATTTTTTTCATCCTAATCATTTACGCCTCTATGAAAGATATCTGAACGATATCCATCCTCGACGTAAGGGAAAAACAAAGGATATTGCAATGTGAGATATGATGGGTGGAGTTCACTTATTCTCTTTAGATCGCCGTCTTGTTGAAGGAGAATAATATCTCGTTTATTTTTTGTCGTTTCAAAATCTCCCACAATTAAAGCCGCCACCTCCGATGCAGTAGGAAAATTATAGTCTCTTCCATCTCTCGTCCTTGTACCGATAAGCTTAAGTTTGATGTTCTGATCATTTGATGTCATTATACACTCACCAGCCATACGGAAGTCCTTGACTAATGGATTTATTGAATCAAGCATGTCTCGTATATCAGTAGTAAGCTCTCGGTCTAATTCTTTATGTTTTGAAGGTTCATATGATTCCTTGCTGTAACACAATGTTAATATATGTAGGAACACAACAGGATATTGCTGAAATATAAGTGGTATATGTCATAATCTAACATAATATATAGTAGTAAGAATTAACATACCTTGCAGATTTAATCCGGTTTGTGATTTCATTTTCAGTATCATAAATATAAAGTTGGGCAAACTTTGGTGTCTTCCAGGTTTTAGGCCACAGAGAACCTGCTCGGTGGAAATTCTCACCATGAATGCGATAGCAAAACGGGCCACGACCGTAGTTTACTGTATGGTCTACTTGACCACCCATTGAAGTAAAGGCAAACATTGAATTATAACGTCTAATATTATCTATGAATGAGGCGCTCTTTGGGTGTTCATTTGTGATAAGATCTTTCAACAATTCGGGAGGCTCTAACAGTTCGGTCCCTAGTTTAACCTTGCCTCTGCTACAACAAATTGAATATGAGTCGTCCACAACATCGGTTGCTCTTCTAAGAGTTTCAGCATGCCATAACAGTGCACCACAAGATTCACATGGGTATGTGGGATCTCCATGGTCAATGTAATCTGATATAAGATAAATTTGACATATTAGATATAAATAGTATCTTATTTAATACAAACATTACAAAATTGCAGGATTATAGGTTATAAACATTCCAAAACTTGTATCATTATAAATTATAATTATTCACCAAGTATATGTGTTTGTATTGTTTACCTTTCGAAATGCCAACATATGCATGACCACGGGCCCTTTTATCCGCTGTACGGTTAGCTTGTGTGAAATTCATCATCCGTGCAGATTGTCTTGTTGCCATTTTCCGTTTTAGATTATGCGTACCAGATGCAAGTAACGAAGATTGTCCATGGGATAACACATCTGGTTTAGAAGATGTTGAACATGTAATATAGTTTAAATGAATTAGACTTCTCATAGGATGTTGTATCTTGTTTAAAATTTCAGTATAAATGTGAATTACTTGTTGGAATGTTGTATATACGTGGACGTCCCCTAGGTCGAAGTGCATAATCCATAGGTAGGGTAGCGGCGGATGTACCAACTGTATGAACTTGACTGGTTTCAGTGAATGCTGGTGTATCTGTTGATACATAACATGTATTATAGTTACAAATAACCCTTATTATTATAAACGTTAAAAAGTTAAATAAGTGAAGTATAAAGTATTATAAAGGGTACAGCCTATACCTTGTGTTGGTAGTGCTCTTTTCCGCGTATGAATAAGTGAATCATTAAGCATTGTGACTCTAGTAGTTAATGAGGCAGGAGGCGTAACATGTTCAAGTGACACAGCTATAACAAATATAAATAGTGCAAATTTAATGTAAGAAAAATAATATTAGTACGTCTTTAATAGTTACTTTGGATGTTGGATTACCTGTTGGAATATCACTGATCCGTGGCCGTCCTCTTGGTCTATTACTTGGTTCTTGTTTTGGTCTTGTAGACGGTCTGCCAGTTTTTCTTATTGATAAATCAAGTAATGGTGCAGCAGGTTTCCTCTTGTTTGTGTTTTTACCTGTAGCAGATGTTAAGATTCTAAGAATAATAAAACCATTATTAACAATATAGATGATTTGCAATTCTCGTTAACATACCTATTAAATCTGATTCTGGCATGTTGTGAAGATGAGTTTAAATCGCAGTATGTAATTCTTTTGTTAAGTCGATAGTTTTTGTTGGATTATGTTTGGTATTCGTATGTATTTATACTACAAAGTTGAGTCGGTGTTTTTATTTATATTTTTGGAAAATCAAAAGAAATCTAAAACGAATTACTTCCATAAACAAAGCATACCAATGCAACGTTTTTTTATATAATTTGGTATTTTTTTAACGGTCTCATATTTGTACCCATAACTGGTCACTTTTCCTCTAATATTGAAATTATGTGGAGACAGGTTTTCGTTTCTGATATTGAAATTGAATTTTCTCATGCAACTCCTATATATGACACTATTGTATACTTAAATCTTGAAAGCAGCTCCTATGTATGACACTATTGTATACTTCTATGTATCACACTTTTGAGGTAAAACATGTAGTATCAGGAAGTATGGCTGAAAGCGGAGGGGTCAAAGCTCCTTGCAGGTGCAAGGTTTTTCTACGTGCAGCAACACAATAAGAAAACTTTGGCAAAAAATATCATATTCAGTGTGATCTCTCATCTGCAGGTCCTTTATTTTTTGGATTCTTCCCAAAGTTAAAACTTTGGTACCTACAGCATCAAGCATGTATTGCTTCAACCCTCTTCGATCTTAAACCTGGCACTCCCGTTTACCTAAACTTTTATGCCCTTTTGAGCATGATGTTCAGAAAAATGAATAGAAGTAGAGAGCCATTGACTTCTTCAACATCTTGGAGTAGCAATTCATCTGTATCCATAGTTAAGGACTGCACTTTTTATTTAAAAGTCCATGTTTGGGACATTTTGGAAGCTGTTTCATTTTGGAAGTTGTTTCATCTGTATCCTTATTAGAGATTGTGGGCTTAAAACATAAGTTTAAAATGATACAAGTCATATACTGTTAATATGGTTAATCAACCTGATTATGCATTTCCTTTTTTAAGACTATGAAGTTGTACTCCAAAACTGGAGTACAATTCTAAACTGGAGTACAACCAAAACTGGAGTATTTCTAATAATTCTAGGATCATCTATCAAAACGTGAGAATTACATAAGCAAGCGTCATCAAACCCTTGATCGTGGAACCCTCCAAGTGACAACCACATGTTCGATTCCATGTATTGTATCACGTAGAAGACCTAATCTTCTACTCCGTGAAATTTTTTTGGGTGAAATCATAATCGTTCATTTTGGCTTTTAAACAGCTTTAATAAGCTAATTTGAGTTTTTCTGTTTCTAAATGGATGTTTGGAAACGTGTTTAATAGCAATACACTATATGTGTTGCTATTAAACGTGTTGCCAAACACCCCTTTAAAAACAGAAAAGGCTTGAATTATAAGTTGTGCAGTCTACTATTGATTACTGTTAGAGGTGTGACCCAAACATATTTGTTTTTGTAAAGGTTATACATCCAGGAGTTAGCGAAAGATCATAAGGGATTTGCCCCAACCACATTTGTTTGGTTGGATTGTGTGCTACATTTTGCATCACAGGGGTACTGGAGGTAATAGCTATGTGGGTGGCCTGCCAAATTATTCTCAAGACAGCAGCTCATATAGTGTAGCTAGCAGACCTGGCGGTGACCGTAGCAATGCATGTGGTCAGCAATATAACAGTTGGAAGTAGTAAAAAGATTTGCATCAAGCTATAGTAATACCTAATGGACCTTGTTAGATTTTTCTATTGCATGTCCTGTAAAATATGTCACCTCTGCACAAGTATAAGAGGAGGTTTTAAACTGGAATATAGTCTCCAAAAATGTTCTTCAATAGTTGTTAACCTCTGCTTGGCATGCAAATCATCTACACCTGTCTCCAAATAATCCATGAGATCGACTGCTGATTTGTTCAGCTTGAATAATCGGATAGCCTTGTGACGGATCTACCAATGAAGTTTGATGAGAGGTATGTGAACTGAGGCATCGTCACGCGTCATTTCAGCTATAGCTCTAATTGTTTAAGCTTTTTTTGGTCTTAAGTATGTTGATTAGGTAAGTCCCATTCGAAAAATTAGTCTTCATTATTCAGCACACCATACGATGGTGTCAAGTCTTGCTAGCATTTGGAAGTTGTAGATTCAACATCTGCAGTTCCAAAGCCACCCTCTTTCATGACTTTCAGGACCTCACTCATATTCAGCCTCAACATTGGATCATCAGCCAAACACTATTTGCTATCTGAGCTACCTTTTCAATTGACTTCTCACAATACTTACCTTCAATTTAGATAGTGCATATTGTGCATCAATCTTCGGTGTTAAATGTCTCCAAGATAATTATCTGGAACGGACATAAGACCATTAGGGTTTCAGAAAAAGAGATGTACGCTAACATCTCATTTGCTGCCAGTGTTGATGAGTGGTTTCCGTAGTATAATTTACTAATGTTGTCTCTTCCTCACGCAAAATTTGGTTATTAGATCCCAATTTCCAACACAACTTCAACCAAACTTTTGCGTTTCCAGCAACAGCAAAGTTCTTTAAGAGTCTTCTTAACTTAACATCCGATACCGTTTTCTGGTCACTTCATAATAGAGAATACAACATTTTTATTATTTGGGTTTTATTTTTTCAGCCAAGAAACTAACTGGCATAGACACGAACAAATGCAGCAAAAATAGATGCAATTAGTTGTCTTCATAGACCCACTTTTCTTGGTTTCTTGTGTAACTTGCCACCTCCTCTGGTTTGAAACATAGGTTGATTTCATCCTTTGCGGTTTCAGGACCATCACTTTCATGGATTATAACTAAAATTTTGATTAAATTATTAGTACTGTTTACACACCGCTTGCTTCTGTTTCTAAGAGTTGTTTGGCAATGCGTTTAACAGCAATACACTATATGTGTTGTTGTTAAAGGTGTTGCCAAACACCCCTTTAGAAACAGGAAAAGTTCAGATTAGCTTATTTAAATTGGTTCCCAATTAGATGCAGCATCAAGAACAAAGAAGACTATCTCACCAAAAAATTCAAGACAACCAGACTCTATATAGTTTAAACTGCCATGCATAGCATTAATATTACGACATTATAACTGAAAAGGGAGACGAAACATGTAGAGCTCTTGTTCTGAATAGGCGATTCAAAAGGATTCAAACCACTAATATATGTATTATACGCTAAAAACAAACCACTAACGAATTTAAAGTATGAAATTATGCTTAGTGACCTGTGATAGAACAAAAATAGATGTAATCCTTAGTCCAGTTTGGGTCCGAGTCGTGATTTTTGACATCCTTACATGTAAGTACATATCTTTATCTTAATTGACAAAATTACATAATACTGACCATGATCATGCGAAGTATTATTCTTATACTTGTATTTGTACCTCATTTGACTCAAGCAGCGATAGTTGAAAATTTGTGAATGTTTTCACCAATTGTTTCACACGGTGAAGAAGTACATGTTAATGATCAAATAATTATATCTTCACCAATATTATTTTCGTTATGTATAAAAATAAAAAAGGATAGGCTTACTCCGACATCAGTAGCAATGGCCTTCCAAAACTAAAGCAAGTAGTATTTGATAATTAAATAATACAAAAATCAAAGGTTACGTTTAATATGAAAACTGGAAAATTTTGGCAATTGGGATGGGTCTCAAACAGGTTGTAATAGTATTTGAAGCGATGAGATACAAAGAAGCTTTTTTATTTTCCACCTTTTGTTTTTTGTTATGGCTATTGACAGTAGGACATATATCTGTTTGTATGAGAATAGTGTTTTTATTTAAAATCTATGTTTGTATGAGAATAGTGTTTTGGATATATGACAATTTTGGTAAATACTTTATTTGATAATTTAAAATCTATATTTTGTGTTATGCGTAGCTACTGGCTTTACTATGGAGTTATACCAGTCAGTAGTATATTTGCTTTTAGTCAGTTTAGTTTCTATCACAGAAAATGAAAACTTCTATCATAAAACAAGACGCATTCAGCACTTGGTGAGAAAAAGATGAAAATTTCTATCACAGAAAATGATGACAGTTTTGCAAATCATGGTAATAGTCTTAGTTTAAGCTCCTACCTTGTGAATTAGGAATGCCAAACATGAAGAATGTTTCGAACCGAACCCCGATCTCTAACTTCTCACAATACTAAATGAATAGATTAAAAAACGTTTAAAAAATGATTCAAGTATATTTGTTTGCTGGCTTTTTTCTGTTTTGTACATCTAAAGTACAACTGTCGGTAACTGTCACGAGATTAAAGATGACAACTAAAAGTACAAATGTTTGTTATGTGGGTTATTCTTGGGAAAAGTTGCAATTATTATATCTAGCATTGTTCTTGGTAGTCAGCTTACGATGGACGTTTGACATTTAAAGTCAGCACTTTATTTTTATCAATCTATTTCTCTTCAATTCAGTTTACCATTTATAGTCTCACAGCAAATAAGTTGAAAACAATGAGCAAACACTAAGCCTGAGATTTGCCCATCTGTATATACATTATCTTTATGTGACCTATATGGACATGTTTTCTTGCATATTGGAAACAGGTGGGGGTGTTTGGCAACACGTTTAGCAGCAATACACTATATGTGTTGCTTTTAAACGTGTTGCCAAACACCCTTTTGAAAACAGAAAAAACCTCAAATTGGCTAATTTTGGTTGCATAAGCTATAATACTCTAACCTCTAGCTGAATTATCAAACTCAGCCACTTAGTTAGTGATCTAATTCAAAAGTTTTACTATAAATGAGGATCTACGACTTTGCAAGGACACGAGTATTCCGTTCAATAAGATATAGTCCAACATAATTAAATAAATGTGAAGGTACGGAAAAGAGATGTAACAGAAGAGTGGATCATACCTGGAACAAAACGACTTTAAGACCAATTTTCCAGATGGCAATTACTACATCTCATTGAGATCCCATTCTCCCAACTTGAAGAAGAGCACTATGTATGTAAGATGATCATCATAGAAGGAAAGAAAGCTGCACTACTACTATGTAAGATGATCAAGGGTATATCTATAGCTCTTAATTAAAAACAATCAAAACTAATAAAGCCATATTTAAGAAAAATAAAAATATTCAATAATAAATATGATTAAGAAGTCATCAAAATGGTAATTGTTTAAAACAAATACAATGGAAACGATAACCAAGACTACTGAGAATTATACTTATTCATCTCAAAAAAACATGCTTAAAAATACTTAAAATGATTAAAACCATGGGTAGTTTGAAATAATTTAATCTTTTGGTTCTATCTTCACTGCAACTAATTTATAGGGCCTTGAATTGTTGCCTTCTTCTTCTTCTGTTTCGCTTTCAATCTCATCTAGATCAATGATGACTCTGCTCTTCTTACAACTTGAACCCTCTCCGCTATTTGATGACTTGCCTGCTTGTGAAGGTGTGCTCATAGCGAAAGGACGTTTCCCACTTGCATTCTCAATGTTGTCATGGTTTATCACAGTAGCATGCAAATGATCATCTGGTTCCTGAGAAAAAAATAACCAGAGCTATAATACCGTATAAATTTTTATAACTGTATGCATTGAATGTAAACTTTGAAATATGCTAGTATACCTCATTATCTAACTCATGTTCTAGAAAATTTTTCTTGAAGTGGTTGATCAAATCAACATCTTCAGAAAAAGAGTCACATCGGTAGGTGTGGTTATTATTTCGAATGTTGTATTCCGAATAGAATATCTTAAATAGATAACTCTTTCCAATTATAACATCCAACTCTTCTGGCCAATACTCATCTGGGTCCATACCATGTTTTTCCATCAGTTCCCATGTTGTATTGCCAGAAAGCTTGACAAAATTGTTGTTGAAAAAGAGCACGGGAGCAGAGCCGGTCTCATCAATTATTCTTAAAATAACTTTAAACCTAAATAGTATAAAAAACAATATTTTAGCATATAATTGAGAAGATTGAAATTACATTAAAAAACGTATTAAGATTATAAGAAATTGATTGTGTTACCTAGATGCAACTTGTACATTCCCATGATCCTCACAAACATAAACTGGTTGCCGATTTTGCCGGGGAAGAATATCTACTTTTTTGTTACACCTTTTGCATGCAGTGTATGCCCAACCATGTTCTTTGTGTATTTTATGAATCTTTGCGTACACAATACAATGTGAATCCTGCATTAAAAATAGATAATAGTTATAAAAAATGTAATCAAACCCAAAACAATGAAGTTGATAAAATATTTCCAAATTAGGTTGAGTAACAAACCGGCTCACAATCACGGATGGTTCCTACCATCCTTTTCATAGCACCATGAAAAAATCCCCTACTGAAACAACCTTAACTTCCGGGGAGATCAACTCAATCGTAACTTGTTCACCATTAAATCCTTCACGCTCTTGAACCCTGATATATAAATGAAATACGGATGTAATGTTGGTAACCTAAAATAAGTTATACTCTATAATAACAAATACGTAAACTTGCAAGTACCTTTTTCTAAAAGCAACAATTTTAGCCATGTTAGGATTTGTAAAAATCTTTGTTCCAGAAAGAGCATTGTGAATGGCAGGAGTTCCTGTATAAAATGAATGCAATAAATAAACACTTCATTTAAAGAATACATAAATACATGTATGCTATATAGATACAATTTTGTTGCACTTACCATTCCGATATTTCACTTTCGCAAGCTGAAGAATAACAACCAAATGTTCAAGTGTTTCACGCTTGTTTGCATATTGATCCCACATGCTTACCCATCCATCCCAAAAAGTGAAGTCCAAACGATTAGCACTGTAACATACATGATTTTATTATTATAATAATAAATGATACAAATTAAACAATATATACTTGTTTGTATTTATTCTTACTCAGAGTCTTCTATAACAACTGTTCGACGTATCTTTTTGCCAGCAGCAGACATAACAGGTACAACATCACCGATACCAACAACCGAACCGATAACATCTGATAACAAAGTGTTGTTAATAAATTATCATTGTATTTTTTGTGTATGATGAGTAATACTAAAAAATGAAACAAAATACGTACCAACAACATCATTTTCATAGTATTGGTGACGCTCAGTATCCAACAAACGATCAAATGGTTCGATGATAAAGCCATTAAAGTTGTTGTCAAAAGGCTCAATACGGGTGACAGTAGTGGACCTATAAACGCTAATATTGTATCTATGTGGTAACAAAGGTAGCCTTCCACTATTCTCAGCGATGCCAAAATTACCCAGAATGTAACATTGGCCTACCTCAAATAAAGGTTCAAATCTGAACATAAACTCCTTCTTTATGTTGACCTGAATTCTTCTGTTCTGTGTAATGTTCAAAAAAATTATGAGAAAATACTATGAGTGTAGGCACAAGTAAATTAAAAAAGAGTATACATACATGCACATCTTGCAATACAAGATCAAGACTATAAGGATCATGCTCAGCATTCATCCTGTGCGAATTCCATTTGGATATACATTTGGCTTGAATGCATATGCCATCCAACATAGGATCCACCTCGCTAATTGGTGTGATCTTTTTTTCCTTCTCGCTACCTGTTACATAATAAATAAAGTGAATATACCAAAAAGACTCGTTGCTAACAATATCTTACTGATCAACGAACTAATCGTAACAATATGTTACTATAATTGTAACTCAATAACAGGTGGGGTGTTTCGCAATGCGTTTAACAGCAATACACTATATGTGTTGCTGTTAAACGTGTTGCCAAACACCCCTTTATCAATTATCATAATAAATAATTTATATTTTTAAGCATACTATGTTACTGAAAATATGTTTCTAAAAATATGACTGAAAACATGTTTATGATTATATTGTATAAACTAAAATATAACCTGTATTTTTGTATAAACTAAGTATGTTTTCAATTATGTTAAGAGGTAATAGACTTTAGAGATGTCTCAGGATTAACTACCCGCTATGAGATTCTTCAGGACCAGAAGAAAGTGATAAATTTTACCGAGTTTTCTCTTAAGGAGTTTGACATACTCTATTCCTAATATACTATAATGTGTTGCCTTTCTCAAAATTTAAGTACAATATCTTTTGTATGCCTTTTTTGTCATTCCTTAACGTTATCTCAAAGTAATGACAGTTAAAAACATGTACACTCGACTTACTAAAAAGTATTTTGTGCGGGATGGACGACCACACAGGGCTCTAATTTTATAGTGTTAGCCTGCTATTAGTGTAGAATTGTAACTAATTACACTCACTGGGCTTGGGTCAGTTTTTGAGTCACAGTTGGGGTGTTTGTTTCTTCTTACATAGCGGGCATCTTTCTACTCATGTTTACTATGTGCAGGAACATGGTGAATTTACTACAACAGTTTCTGAGTCTCAGTTGGGGTGTTTGTTTCGGCTTACATAACCGGATAATGGCTTATTTGGTTTTCGGCTTATTTTCATATAAGCACTTTTCATAGGTTATTTTTAAACTTTTCGGCTTATATAAGCCTAATAAACTTATATAACCCAAAAAGTCTCAAAATAAGTCACAAAGGGGATCTTTTGTCATATAAAAGTTGGGTTAATCCTAGCAGTCTAACACTATCACATATACATTATAAACATATTAGTTAAAACAAACCTGCAGGTCCACCAAAGCCTACACTTTTCGAACTGCCATGACATCCGGCACCTCCATTATTCTTGTAACTGTTGGAAGACGAAGCCTGTGAACCTGTAAAGTTTATAAACATGTTAATGTAAAAGCATATGGCTTAGTATAATATAAATAGAAAAAAAAATTATTAATAAAAAACATACCCCCAGCTCCATAAGATCTAGATACGCCATTATTTTTGTAGTTGTTGGAGGATGAAGCATTTGAACGTCCATAACCTACAAAACTTCGAGAACCACCAGAACCTCTAACACCTTTGTAACTGCTACAACCACCAGAACCTCCAACACCTTTGTAACTGCTACTTGTCACAGAAGACGACTTCTGGTAATTCATGATTATTGAATTGAAAAGAATTCGGATCAAGTTAAAATAGGGTTTTGAATTGAAAAGAATTCGGATCGAGATTAAATAGGGTTTAACAAAAATCTACGATTGAAAAGATATAAAATAAGGTTTAACAAAAATCTACGATTGAAAAGAATTAAGAACGATTGAATTAGAGGATTATGTGTTGGGGAATACAGATTCAATTGTATATATACAAAAATTTATGGCGGTCTGAATTAAAAACATACCAAAGGGACGAAGGGTTGATTTTGGTAACGAAGTTTTTTTCTTCTTCTTGAAACATCTATAAAAATTTATGGAAGTTTTTTTCATCTTCTGGAAAATATCTATATACAAACTCATACAAATTTATAGAAGTTTTTCTGGTAACGATTTTTCTTCTTCTGGATAATAAAGTTTTTTTTGGTAATCACTTTTTTTCTAAATTAAAACATCAACCTAAAATACCTTTCCGATAAAGTTAAATATAAATTTGGTAACTATAGTGCCACTTCACTGTTTATGATATTATGTCACCGTGCCATGTCGTCATTATCTAAGTCATAGTTAGCCCCATTTATAAGTAAAGATATATATATATATATATATATATATATATATATATATATATATATATATATATATATATATATATATATATATATATATACATACATACATACATATATATATATATATATATATATATATATATATATATATATATATATATATATATATATATATATATATATATATATATATATATATATATATATATATATATAAGTCAACAAACAATTCCCCAGTATGTGGATTAGCTGGCCAGCCTCAGTTTTGTTAAACGTCCACCCTGTATAAGTCTTATAAATCATTATCCTTCTTCAAACACTATGCATAATCACATCGAGAACACACAACCAATCATCATACATGCCAAACTTTGTTTCTTAAAGATGAATATTACTCAACATGTACAATGATTAAAATTTCAGCAAATGTGTAAATATCAAGTTGTTTATATATTTTTTGTGGCCTATTACAACAATTTTTATCAAGGTAAAATATTATATTTTAATGATGTCGATGTTTTCGGATAACGTTTATATCTTATTCATGCTCATCTGGGATGTTTTTTTTTTGCAAATATCAGGTCTTGTAGATGTATTGCATGGCCGATCAATGGATTACATCGAGCCTGTTAGAGTGTTAGCATTTTCAGTTTATCCTTACCCGATGACGAGAACAGAAAATTGGGTTATAAGGTTCAGGTGGCTTTCCGAGATGCGTTAGAGGTTAGTACTTATACAATTTATCATTTTTATTACATGTATTATTGATATAATAATTTTAATGCTTAATTTTGCTTAAAAATTAGAACTTGTGAAAGAAATTCTTCACTCAGTTTTGGAAGTTATTACTTCAAGATTGATGTCATCACAAAACAGATAGGTGTTCCAACCATATTTCACTTTTTCATAAAAAGTTTTATAACAATCTCAGAAGTTATTTTTTAAACTGCAACATAATTAAGACTTAAAGTTGTACTAATGAGCATTCTCGAGCAGCAATATTTAACGTGTTATTACTCTATCTTTATAACCACGCATAACATATTTTATTAAGTTTTTTGTCTCATTAAGATGCAAAATTTTGAGTTGGTTTTATGTGTTTTTGCAGGATCATGAATAGCTTCAGAGGTGATGATTACCACAACATTCATTATCTTATTACCACTAGATATATAAGGTATGGGATCATTCTTTAATATCAATAGTGTTAACTATGAAGGCTTAACTTTCGTATAGGATTACACCAAAAAATAATTACAAAATACATAATACAGATCCGGTCTCTTAAATAAGTCGAATCTGTACAAATTGCGATTATGTGAATGGAAAGAATACAAGAAAGATATATAGAGTTTACCTAAACAGCAATGAACGAATACATTGTGTGATTCAGTTTCCAGTGATCAAGTTCATGAGCAATCACAACAACAACTTTGGCTAATTTTGAAATATGTGGAAAAGAAGTACCCCGTGGATATTCGGTAAGTATCTGCTTCTTTTCTATTTGGGTCATAAAGATCTAAGTGCTCTTTTTTCCTCATGGATCAACCATGATCGGTAATGTTTTGTTTGTAGATGTTTTGTCGTGGCAGCAAGAATGATAACCAGAGGCTTCAAGTAAACTAAAATTCCCAACATTTTTAATCTTTTTGGTACATGACCAGAATTTTTAGTTGTTGAACTAAAGTATCTACTCGTCTCATTTAGATAACCACATTTGATTCTATTCAATATTAACAAAATATAGTGACATTGCAGTTGTGGTTTATGGGTTCTATTACATTCATTCTCTATGAGAGTGAAAGATGGTGAAAAGTCAATTGGTATATACAACGAGATGCGATTTCCATCCACCATTTTTTATATGTGAGGAGTGTAGTCAACATATTTACAATATGTGATCAAAGTATTTCCTCTCAAGTGTACGCATTCTTAATTTCTCTCAATCCAATGCAGGGTTTCTACTCCATTCACCAGTGGACGTGACTTCGTCCTCTGGCTATGGACTCCACAAAATGAAGTTAATCAGAGACTAAACAAAACAAAAGCATCTCTTTGAACATGTGATCCCAATTCCCGAAGCCGTAAACAACTATACCAACTTGCTACACCAACCATAAGCAGAACCAGGAAAGCAGCTCCATTGAATGGGACTGTGACGAGGTCTTAAAGTTCTTAGACATTTACTATGGAAAGACGCTTGTGTCCCTGTACAAGGAGAAACAAAAAATAGTGCAACTTCCGAAGAATTATTACAATCGACAAACACTGTGGTTCCCGGGGGGGGGGGGGGGGGGGGGGCTGCTCTGGCAAGTGTAGTAGCTAGCTGTTTATTTGGTGCACTTGCTTGCTTGCTTTTGGCACTCAGCAGAAGAACTGGAAAGTATTTTTATAAAACCCAGCTTTTATAAATTGTATGATTATTATTAGGTGGAACTTGAATGTTGGATTAGATAGCACAAAATCCATTCTGGTGATCTAAAAAGAGCTACAAAGAACTTCAACCAGTATTCACTCTTGGGGCAGGGAGCTTTTGGAAAGGTGTTCTTAGGCTGGATCAACCGATTGCTCCTTCAGAACGTGGTGTTGGAATAGTTGTTGCTGTAAAAAACACAGTGCATTTAGTAATCAAGGACAAACTGAATGGCTGGCAACTGTTAATTAATTCAAGAAATTTAGATTTTTTTGGAAAACTAGAGAGCCAAAATTTCGGCATCATTAATTTAACTTATTGAGATACAAAAAGATGAGCAGGTTGAAGTGCTCTCATTGATCCTCTAAGCTATTGTATAATATTCTATGTCGTTGATTTTTTTATCGGTTTTTTAAAAAAACTGTTTTCCTAATAGAACCAGTTAAAACCGGTTTTCCTAAAAAACCGGTTAAAACCGGTTTTCCTAAAAACCAGTAAAAAACCGATTTATGGAAAAACTGGAAAACCGGTCTAACCGGTTCGGTTAAAAATAACTGGATCGGTTTTGAAAAAAATGGTTTTTTAAAAAACCGGTTCTGATTTTTTGCACCGGTTTTTAGAAAACGGTTTTAGGTTGCACCTCTAGCTTAAACAATTTTTTTCTATACGAATAAATTGAAGTGATATATCCTACATATAGACATACCATGTGTATAATTTTATACAAATAATAGAATAATTTTTTTTGCATGGCCAATTATATATTTTTTTTTTATCACTATTCAGGCCACTAATCTATGGAATTTTGAACTTATTGTCTCAAACTAAGTAAAACCCTCCACCCTCCATTTTTAGGAGGTCGGCGTAGTCATTTCAGTGTTGTTTCAATTGTGAGCAAGAATCAACTTAATTTTTTTATGTCATATAAATAGTAAATACATAAAATCAACAACCAAAATTGTACAAATTTTTTTATTTTCCATTTGATTTGAAAACATCTAATTTGTTTTTCTAAATACTTTAATAAACTTTAGTTTTTTTTATATAAGACGGACATTCATTTTCTTTTGTTGATAATGCATTTAATAAATAATTTAGTATGTATATAATTGAGTTTCTTTACTTATTCTTAAATGACATTCACAAAAAAATAAATAATTTAATATTTCCCCTTTACTTAGTATGTATATAATTAATTTCGTAAAGAAGTATTTATAACAAAAAAAACCTAAGGTGTTCTAAGAAAGTAGTACTTAAAAGAATTAAAAAAATCGCGACTGATAATGCATTAAAAAACAATCAAACTAAAAACAAATATTTACAAAAAAATCAGAAGTCATACCCGTCCATCGGACGGGTTTTGCAACTAGTATATATATATATATATATATATATATATATATATATATATATATATATATATATATATATATATATATATATATATATATATATATATATATATATATATATATATATATATATATATATATATATATATATATATATATATATATATATATATATATAGAGAGAGAGAGTTAGGTTAACGTGGTGTACCCCTTTAAAATTGTTAAAATGAAAAGTATTATGAACCATTGGATTTAATTAGTTAGTATTAAATGCAATTAATAATAGATGAATTGTATTAATGTAACTAATATATGATCAAAGGACAATTAATAAATAAACCTAGAATTAATTTTCATTTAACCAATAGTATTTAATGTTTTAAACAATATTTAATTTTCATTCAACCAAACTTATAGATAATAACGGTTTTCTTGATACATCTTCATATTTTTTTCTTTTTTTATACATTTTTATTCTTTATAATAGGTAAACTTGATACATAAAAAAGTTTTGATACATTATGTCTAAATAATATTCTTTACAAGTAAACTACTACATATCCAATATTTTACAACATAATAAGATGATACATCAACAAGAAAATAGAGGTACATATCTATTAACTCATGTAAAAAATAGATACAATTCATGTCACATCCAAAATTACAAATATGATGGTACATATTTAACATTTAACTCGTATACAACCTAAACAAATAAAAAACCGTTATGTACCAATTGATGTCCGTAACTATAACTTAATATAATATACACAAAATAACTTCTCTTGAATTGTATAAATTAATAAGTGATACAACATAAGAAAAAAACTAAAACTCCGAAATAGTTACTAGTACATACTAGTAAAATATAGTTACTTTTGAAAAAACATAGTAGTGTTTTTTTCCAATTAATATCAAGTGTTTCAATTAAAATACAATTAATAAGTGTAATAAATATGGTTAAATTTAATCAATGAAGCCTTTTTTTTATAAATTTCCTAACAAACATAAAAATGCAATTAATTAAAAATTTAATGTTCTTTTAATGAGAATGACGTCTTCTTAATTAAACTAGTAAATCTAAAGGTCCAAATTACTTTTTATTTTAACAATTATAAGACACTACCCTACTTTAACTAAAATCTATATATATATATATATATATATATATATATATATATATATATATATATATATATATATATATATATATATATATATATATATATATATATATATATATATATATATATATATATATATATATATATATATATATATATATATATATATATATATATATATATATATATATATATATATATATATATATATATATATATATATATATATATATATATATATCTATATATATATATATATATATATATATATATATATATTTATATATATATATATATGGGGCTATGTTTGACATAGAAAAATAAAATGACGCCATGTCATATCCTATGTGGCATTTTATGATTGGCTACAATTTTTATCCAAAAATAATTTTGTGCTCATTTCGAACTAAATCTATAATACAAAATAAAATCCAAAAATAGAACACTCTGTTAAATAATTTTGTGCTAATTTCGGACTAAATCTCTATAATACAAAATAAAATCCAAAAATAGAACACTCGGTTTGTTTTACTCTATTCCATGTTTCTCTAACCTAATACAAGCCTACCATACAATTCAGACGATACGAATCTAATGATTCTCAATTCGTAATATTGTTTTATCAATTCATACGTATTATTGCTCATCAGCAATATTATTTTGATGGTGTTGGTGTATGAATGTTCATGTTAGTTAAAAGATATCAAAATAAATCCTAGAAGATCAAGATAATCATATACCCTTTTAAACACACAATTAAACACATACGAATTCTCTATTCTTATTCATAATCTATGTGCCATATGCGTACTTTTTAGTTTACTAATATTTGTTTTATTATATAGGCAAAGATGGCTACCAGATTAAGGAAGAACAGGAAGAACCTGTTTGAGCTAAACCAGTTTCTGTCTACTTGGTTCCTTATACCAGGCGATTGATATTAATGCTTGCTCTATAACTTGCCGACAGGGCCGTCCCATGGATTTTGGTGGCCCTGTGCCGTAACCACAAAATAGGTCCTAAGACATCAAGTTTTAAGTACTTGTAAAATACATAATTTAACGCAAGAAAACTCGGGATAATTTAAGATATTAAAACGCTAAAAAAACCTTTGTTTATCGACTTTTAAATATGTACTTCTTAAAACAGAACGGAAAAAAGGTAATTTCATATATTAAATCTTAAGTGAGGCCAAATTAGTTCATAAAATGTAGGTTCTTTTACCTTTCAAAATTCAAATTGAACTAAAATTCCAAAATATTTGGTTACTAAAAATAATAAAACGTTTTTAATGCTAATTAAGATCAGTTGTTGCTTATTTACCTGTTACACCTTACAACAAAAGGTAAATCAAAGATAAAGGGTTGTGAAATTGGGCTTAATGACAATATGTATAGGATGGGTAAAACAAATTTGGAGGCCCTCAAACATTTTGGGCCCTGTGCAGTTGCCCTGCCTACACAAGCCCAAATCCGGCCCTGCTTGACGATAGCTAATTTCTAAAGATTAGTGTCAATCTACAGGTTTCAGAATTTTAGGCTGGTTGGTTGCTTCAGAAAGAGTGTCTTCTATCGATTTTATTGCTGCAACAAGGTTCTCTTATTGGGAGGTTATCATGTTATTATGATCTTTAACATTTTTTTTACTTCTTCTTCTCCCCTACTGATTCCTCTGGCCTGCATATGATTTATAATTAAGCCCATTTTTATTGCGGACTTGGGGATCAAACATCGGATATGGTAGTATCAGGGGTTCAATGAATGTCAGGATTCTCATGGTCTTTAAATATGCTTTACTCATTTTCTAGCAGATATTTTGCTCAAAATGTTCCCACACAGATGTTCGGCTTGACAATATCACAATGGGGAAGCAAATAGTCATGTTCTTAGATTATGATGGAACATTATCGCCCATTTTTTATGATCTTTAGTATGAGAGAGCCTAGATACAGGCCCAACAACAGAACTGGCTTCATGGCTTGCGTGAACTAGCTCATAAGCTCGGTCAAGCAGCTTAGATTAGCTTCATGACTCGGATCTCAATTTAGCTCATTAACTAAAAAGCTCGGCTTATTAATAGGGAAGCAAATAGTTTTGATGATATCTTTTGGTTTTATATATTTTTGGCTATTAGTTCAAATTTGACAATTAACTTTCTGATCATTAGGAATAATAAGTTCCAAACTCATGAAACGTCTTGTGATGCTGGTATTCGGGTATTTATGTTGATTAGGGTAAGCCAACACATAAACATATAGTTCAACGTGTGGAGGCCTGGATCAAACATTGTATATACTGATAACTGTATCAATTTTTCCTTTTTGTAGAAGACTACTATACTACTTTAAACATCTGTACGTCAAGCACGTTCAAGGATCTTAGTAGGTGCTGGTATGGCCATTTACTTTTGATGTTTTTATACAGATTTCCTAATATTTTCCTAAGTAACTATAGGTTGTTTGAGGAGAGTAACCCCCGTTTATGTAACACCCCCAAATTTATACAATTCAATACAGCGGAAGACTCGTTGGTGTTACGGGATAGCACATTACTCACATCATAGACAACGCATAAAAATCGCTACGTTTAATAATAAAGCATTTCCATTCATAAATATCAAGTTTACATAGGTCCCAAGTCATATTATTTCATACAAAGTTTTACAAGCATTTGAATGGAAATTATTGTTTAAGTGTGGGCTATGAATTCTTGTCGTCTTCCCGAGAATTACCTTCAAGTACCTGAGATAAAACATGTTAAAAGAAAAGGTCAGCGATAACGCCGAGTGAATTCATAGAGATTAATAAAATCCATCAATATAATATCGGTATAAAATTATTACCAAAAATAATTTTGTACAAATCTTTGTAATAGGCCATAAAATAGCCAAAGTCATTTTTATACAAATCCTTATCGAAAATCATAATATAGGCAATTGCCTTAAAAATCATTATACGAGCCAATGTCGTAAAAACATCATACAATACGTCTTATGACGTTGTATAAAGTTAAATAAAAACCGTTATATGAATATGGTTATATAAAACCAAAACACAAACATAATATCAATAATATGACCCCGTATTGTTAGTCAGGCAATATATCATAATTTAATGCTTAAAGCAGTATTTCGTTAATTGGATTATTATAAGCAGCATGACATTGTTACCTTACTATACCAAACAACGGGTAGCTAGCCCGAAACTCAATTTGCCCATCTAAGTTAGCGTGTCGTCACAATAATCACGCTATGGAAATCTTCTCATACATAAATTCGCTTACAAATCAATGTGGCACGACGGGGATCAGCCGTCAAGGCGCGAACTGGGGTGATCGTCCCCAAATAGTACTATTATATGCATAAATGTCTACCAAATCCCGGTAGTTCACAATTCATGCTAATGGGACTTTTAGTGACATAACCTAACTTTAATAATCCATTTTAATTCATCTATCGGGTCATTTAATCATTCATCGGGTCATACAATCATTCGGGTCCAAATCAATAAACAAACAATCGGGACAAATGTGTCCTATTTTATAAAACTAACATGTTATCTCCCTCGCGGGTTTATAAAATATTTCATAAAACATTTAAAAGAGTGCGAGGCTATGAACTCACGTTGATGTGGGAAAGCGGTTATCGGCAATTTGGATGTACGGTACGTGCTTCAATCACGGAAACCTAGACAAATAATACTCGTCTTAGACTCTTGTCCAATGAAATTATAAAAATAACAATTATGTATACATATGATAATTTTATATATGATGATGATCAAGTGGGTTTATACATTCTCATTTACTCATTTTAGTGTTATGTGTTGACAACTTTTATACTTGTTTCACTAGTTCATCTTCTTTACTTGTCAAGGCCCATTAGGCCCATTATAAGTCCATTACCTTATATTGATCTATTTTACACTTTTAATATCAGTATTATACTTTACATGTTAGGCCCAAGTGGGTTAAGCCCAATAAGTAAATTTATAAGTGTTTAGCCCATTTAGTTGGATTATTAGTTCAATAATGTTAACTTAGCCCTTTAATGTCCATATGTTATATAGTTCGGGTTTTATCGGTTTTTACTTGTATTAAGTACTTATATATCAGTATATGACTTTTAAAAAGTTTACATTAGACGGGTCCGATCGTCTAAGTTTTAATTGACGAAAAACGTTAATTTTACGGTATTAGCCGAAAAGACGTATATAGTATCCATTTATTTATCCTTATACATATTTATATAAATGAAATATATAAGTTAGTGGGTTTTACTTCACATTTTATACTATATTTATTTGAGTGCTTATATAATAATATTAAAATTTAATTTCACAAAATCAGTCCTAAAAATCTAGTTTACTAAAATGATCATATCTAGAGTTCTATATGGAGATAGAACCCCAAGTTTTTATCACAGAAACTACATGATATGTTCTTCATTTTATCCCATTATAGCTACTGATGAATCAACCTCAAAGTATTTTATAAAATTCGTCCAAAACAGTGTACTCAGATTTGCACTCTAAACTTATTTTGATCATATCTCACTCATTTTTATGATTCCATTGCATGGCCAACTCTCACATGTGTACAAGTGTCAATACTCACTGTATATCAATTCATCTTTACCATTTTATGAGTTCATCATATGGTTATTTACTGTTTTTATACAACCTACTAAATTAAGCAAGATTAACCACTTTTACATATAGTTTTTCATCTTTTTACCCATGTTTATCAACACCAAATCCCCACACAATACTTTTATCATCATATATTCATCATATACATATACAATAGGAAATAAAATACATGATTACATAATCAAAATAACAAGAAGGATAGAAAGAATGATCCTTATACCACCATAGTGATGAAAATGTGAGGTTTATGAACAAGGCTGGGATTTGGATGGCAAGACTTGTGATATACTAATATCAACTTCAGTATCACCTATCTTCATGAACATCTTGTGGAATATCAGTCCTTGGCTCCTTTGAAAACTTCTTTCTAGATGTTAAAATCACCACCAATCTATAGAGCTTTAAAAGGGCTTCATCATATGTGTGAATAACACATGATTTCATGGTTAAAATTGATCAAATGAGGGTGTTTATTGATGAATATGGGACGAATTTTAGGGAGGAAAGAGAGAAAGTTGTGGTGGTTTGCATGGATGGAAATGGAGAAATGATTTGGAAGTGAGTGGTTTTGAGTTGGTTGCTAGTTTACAAAGTGGCTAGGACAAGTGTCCTAGCTTACTTTGTATGCTTGACACCTCAAAGGTGTTGAAGCTAAGTTATGAATGGGGGTGGGACAAGTGTTACTTGTTTCATCCCCTATTAATTTACGCGTACTCCTCGATTCTAGTTTTCTCGATTTGCGTGCCCTCGGGTTGTTTTACGAAAAACGTTTTTATAAATTATGAATCAACGGCACAAAACGAATCTAATAAAAATTGTCTCATCAAAAACGGAGGTTGAAAACGTAAATACGTAATCCTAAGGTTTCCGGTTTAGTCGTAAAGGACGTTAAATTATAATCGTAAGTCCTAATCTCTTCTCGTAAATTTGTGAGTTTATGAACTAACTAAAATTTAAAATCCCAAAATAATATTCACGGATAAATTTATTTTCTGAAATGTCGGACTGTCACCAAAACGGTGTATGTAAACGTAAGCATGTAACGTAGAATCTTCCGGTTTAGACGTAGTCGATGCTACTTCAAGACGTAAATCCAAATTTCTTCGCAAAAATAAGTGAGTTCATAATATAACATTAAAATATTGTTTTTAAATAATATTTGAGAATAAAATATAAACCATAAATTGACGGATTGTCACAGCATTTACCCCTAAACAGGATCTTTGTCCTCAAAGATCATCTTACTACTCGCTTCTTATAGAGTTAAGCCATGTGGGTATTTCCTCCACATTCGGTCTTTTCTCACAAGTGTAATTCATTACAATACGCGAGTTTTATTAAACATAACTACGGGAATAAGATCAGGCTTAACGTTGACTTACTTTCTCTATCCATGATGTTCACGGGTTTTTGATGAATGCAACTTTTCGCCGATCTAAACTTCATTAACGAATAGTCAGATTTTCACTTGATAAACATTTCATCAAGTTCGATATACGAAACATAATTCACGCAGCTCTTGAAGTCCTAGGGTAGATCCAGCTTATATGTCTTTCAAACCAACTTTTATATCATCTCAATGGTCCCATACAAAAGGGACTTATATCCCATGATCTTTCAGATCATCAATTCATTTTTTCATGGTTAAAATTTTTGGCATAACTTCGCTACCCGTCTGGCACTTCAATATCTACATTTCATATTCACATAACCTTCTGCCCACTACTGGCAGTCACTAATCAAATCCTAATTTCAACAATCAATTCAGGTCTCGCGGGTCGAGTATTTTGTAAGGTTAGGTTCGCCATCATAGGAAACCTTAAACCTAAAAGACATGTCCAACTCACAATGGGTGTATGTCGGGTGTCTTCATCCCAATTCCTGCTTACAGATGCTCTAATATATATCCAAACAAGATTCGATTTCGATACTAACATGATAATTATCAATGATAATCTCTCCAAAGGAAAACGATTATACGGTTTATTACCAAAGGTCAATCATTCAAACATAGAACAACACTTATAGTTTTTTTTGTATCGTTACTTTACCTCGTCCCTTCGATTAGGGTGGTACACAGTACTCTCATCAAGATTCGTTCTCAATGACTTCTAAGCAAATCTCTAGAAATTCGATGCGAAGCGAGGATCTTGATAGAGATGATCGATACAGGCACACCATGTTTACACAACTCCTTTAAATACAAAAGATTCAATTTCTTCATCAAGAATCTATCATTAACAGGAATGATATTAGCAGATTTGGTCAGTCTGTCGACGATGACCCAAATCGAATCAAATTCAGATGATGACCTTTGCAATAGTTAGACGTTTACTAATGTATGAGGCGATGTCTGCCTTCATAATTTGCCATTAGTACAACTTCTTCTGATAATGATACATTTAATCAGAAATGACAGGAATAGAATACTTATACTTACAAGATTCCAACATGACTACATCTCAATATTTAGGCAACCACAAGTGTCCTTTTATACATTCAACGCCATCGGCTTCTTAATTCTAATGGTTCACATTAGCCGCAAACCCCTTTTATTATCTTTATTATCCTTTCTATATTATGTGTCAGTATCTACATTCACCTTTCCTGGTGAAATAATTATCATGACCGTATTCATTCAAAATTTCTTTCTTCATATTATCTAAGTTTTAGTTTCTTCTCAACTATCATTTTTATCCGTTTTACTCAATCCGACGTCAAAAGCGTCGATAATAATTACGACTAATTAAATAATAAATATTCAATTTTTATGAAACGTAAACGTAAAGATTTTAAATTTCTTAGTCCGTCCAATTATATGAAAATGTTCAAAATAATTTTTAATTTAATTAACACGATTTTTGTTGATTTATCAAAAATAATTAATAGGATTCGTAAATGTTCGAAAAATCTTTGTTTATAATTTGGTCAAAATTTTCTTAGTTGAAAAGTAAAAATTGTCATTTCAAATCTTAAGTCATGGTTTAAATGGTTTCTTCAATCCCTCTTAGGTTGTCTTGAGGTATACACGAACATTTACCCCTAAACAGGAGTTTAGTTAAATGTTCTGGGTATAAGGGAATAATCCCTTAAAAATCCTTTGTTAAAACATTTGTCAAAACATATTTCCACTTTCTTTTTGGTAAAACCCAAAGTTCTAAATGACTTCTAATTTTTGAAGAGTCAATATATATATATATATCTCTTACCATCATTAATCAAACGGTCATTTAATGTAAAGGATTAAGTCTTTAATCTCATGTTAATTATTCAAGGTACATGTTTTTATTGTTCGGCCAATTCAGGGCAATCTATAAATAATTATTAACTCATTCTTATTCTTATAAACAAACAAATGGTCCTTAATGATCACGAGCATGAATTTATCAAATTACAGCCTACACACGTGATTCACCAAATTTATGAATGCTACATGTGTATTAGTCAATCCAAACGACATCACGTGAAACTCATAATGTTCATTACAAGTTCTGGATGTAATGATTGGAATAGATAATCTTTTTCGCAGACGCGAAGTTGATGATAACCATGCCATGGATCAAATCTTTAAAACATGCGCTAGAACCTTGTAAATGATCGAACAAATCTTCCATTTCGAGTCATGGATATCGTTTTCGATTGTCAATTTAATCAGTTCACAGTAATCTATAAATATTAGGAATAATAACACCATAGCTCTTCATGATGACGAGCTCGGTAAAATAAAATCTTTTTCCGACAACTCTCTCAGTTGTACGGTAATTCCTTTTAATTCAGATGGTGCTGGCGTAAAGTGCACATGCCACAGATGCAGCACCGGGAATATAATCAGTACCAAATTCAACTTGCCTTAATGACGAAAGTCCAGGTAATTCACTAGAAAATACCTCCTAAAGTTTCAGATAACAGAAACATCTTTTAACAAATTTATTTTAAGATCTTTCTAGATTATAATATCTATGACTAATTCACAACCATTCACAATATAATTTCAAGTCTAGATGTAGGATATGATCATCCATCAAGAATTATTTAAATCACTTTTGATAATCAACATCTTATCCTTTAGGGGAATTGATGAGACTGTATTTATACATAGTCTCATCGTCCAAATCGGGCTTAAAACGCTTAAAATATCGTCAAAATACCCAAAAATATGCCTGTGTTTGTTCATTGTGTATTTCAGGTACGGATATCGTGAATTCACCAAAAGATCAAAGGAATCAAGCAAAAACGAACACGGGAAACGAAGCCGCACAAGAAACCGGGCCCAAGTATGAATTTTCCAAAAATACCCTTGAAGTTTGGAAGATTGGCAAGATTGGTCCCTCATCTTTTGAAGACTGTCATATTATACCCTTGCAATTCTCATTTATTGCATGTGGGTCCCTAATATTTCAAGAGTATACAAGAATAGTCCTTGAAGAATGCTAAATGAACACATATGGTCCTTGTTATAAGTTTGCTTGATAATTGTGCCAAAAATGACAAGTGACCTAAAGTTTTAACAAAGGGAAGAGAGTTAATAGCTGTTCAGACTTCAAATGAAGACATTATGGAAGTCCAGGGGGTCCTTTTGCCAAAAATATAACCCAAACCTGAATTTAACCCACCATAAGCCCAAACTAATACCCCTTTACCCGGTTTTACCCAGCCCAAACCCACAAACACGTCACCCCTGATTAAACTTGTTTACTCTTTTTTAAACCTATTTTAATATAGTTAAAATGGGTGGGAAACACTCCCTGTTCACCCATCTCCCCCTAATTCACCCTAATTACAAACCCACTCTTAATCAAAGGGGTTTTTGCCCCAAACCTCCAGACCTTTGATTTAGCATTCCCTCATCAAATCCCACTCACTTTGTCCATCACCCGTGACCCCTGGACCCCACATGGGACTACCCTGCTTCAACAAAAATGGCAAAGATGGAATCTTTTGACTAAATCAATGGACCAGTCGCATTCCTTGGTCCCAAAGGACCAAACAAATGATCAAGATCAATTCAAGCTAGCTGGCAATCACATGGGGCTTACTTTGACCAATACTTCAAGGGCAAAAGTGGATTTTCAGCATGAATTAGGGTTTAGGGTTTTCATTCTTGTAATTTTTTATTCCAACTTCTAGATAATTCTTTAGCTTAGTATAAAATGAGATGGTTTGTATCTCATTTAGCTTTGGTTCCAGTTTTATTGTACTAGTTTTAAAAAGTAATGAAAATGAAAAATTTAAAATTTATGCAATAATTCTGAGTTCCTTTTAAATTTTTTTTAGCTTAATCATTTACTCTTTTATGCAAATTTAGTCAAAAGTGTTAAGACGTTTTCTTTTTCTTCTTAACTGATTTTCAGAAAATCAGTTAAGTGTTCTTTGGAAAATTACTTTATGAGCTTGGATTAATCATTTTGAGGAAGTGATAGTGGATTCAAAAGATTAATCCAAGTCTCTTAAGTTAGGATTTTATCAAAGTTTCTTTTAAGGTGTTTAAGGATTTCAGTTTTAAAGATTTTTTTAAAAATCTTTTTCCTTCTCAAACTTACTGTTGACTAAGCTTATTCCATTAAGTTTGACAAGCTTATTGGCATCAGCTTATTCAACTTGCATTTCTTTCTTGTTTAGTGGTGTTGTGCAGGAAGCAAGGAAGCTTTTTCAAGATCATTTCTACTAATTTCCATTTTTTTTTCCTTGTTTGAAGACATTTGATACCCCTGGTTCAGTTGTTGAACCACAGCAGGGGTCCTCTACACTTCACATAAGCCCTCATAAGCTCTCAAACCAGTTTCTAGAAGGCATCAGCCTGAGGTATGGGCTTGAACCCTATTAACTTGTTTGCTTTGCTTTTTTTGAAGTGATTATGTGATTTTGTGTGAGTCCTTGTTTTATGTGTTTAGTATTGCTTATTTATGCTTAAATACGTCTCATATGCATGTTAAAGTAGTTTGAATCTGTTTAAACTGATTTGGTTGGGATTTGGTTAGTTAATCTTCATATTCTGAAATTAAGGGAGTGTTTGGGATTAGGTGATTAGTGGTTAAGGAGCATCTAAAACCAGTTAAAATCCTCTCAAACTCACTTATTTTTGGTATCATAGGGTATTTTCAGCTTTGTATCTCAATTTTTATAGGAGTTTAAATAGGTTGCATGATTAAAATTGGGTATTAAACAGTCACATTCAGTAAAGCCCCATTTTCTGCTTATTTTAGAGTAAGTTTGGCCTTAAATCTTGCTCATTACTAGATGATAGGTTAACTTAGGGTTTGTATTCTATTTAGAGTCATTTGGTTAACTTGTGAGCTAGTACTTGGCCTTTAAAATTCATCATTTGTGCACAAAAGTTCAGTCCACTGTTCACAGACACCCTCTAGGTTAATCAGAAACTTTGAGTGGCTATTGTGCTTGATTTTTGTGATATACTTGCTGATTTTTGTGTTATTATAGACTCCCCACAACCCAACTAGTTGTGGGGGTGCCCTATTGTCCAAGAAAAGCCACAAGAAAAACTTTCCTAAGCTTTTCATTATTCTGTTAGCTTATTTGCACTAGCAGTGGGAACTCACTTGCCCCTGCTAGTTTGTTGGTTACCCCTGCTACACTAAAAGACAGAAAGTGAGCACATGTCACTTTCATCTTCTTGAATTTTTGTCTTTAGTGACCCAAATTGGGAATTAGCACTTCATTATGGTTTCATTATTTTTCTTATTTTATTTCTGATTTTTTTGTATAATTTAAATTTCTGTTACTGTTCATTAAGCAATTTTTAGATTAAATAGCTTATTTATTTACTTTTTAATTACTGTTTTTTTGGAATTTAGTGTAAAAAATTATTATTTTTCACTTTTAAAATTTTTCCTAGACTTAGAATAATATTTTAAGATTTTTGGTTTTAAAAATTTTCACTGTTCACTTTTTAATTAATTTTTAGAATTAATTTAGTTTAATTAGGGTTTAAATATTAAACTGTTTTGTCTTTTAGTGCAAATTTTTACATTTTTCAAACTTTGTCATTTTTCTACTGTTCATTAGTGTAATTTAGGATTTTTAAAATTGTTAAATTAATTTTGGCATTATTTTATTATTTTTTATGATTATTTTAGTTTAAAAATAGTTTTTAGTCATTTAAAAATAGAAAAATAGTTTTTAAAATTTAGGAAAAATAGTTTTTAGTCTTAAAATAATATAAGTTAGTTATTAGTTCAATAAATTAATATTTTGGGCATTTTGTTAATTATATTTAATTTTTGGGCTTTAATTAGCATTAAAAATTGAATATTTAATTAATAAAAGGTTTTAAAATATATTTGTTGGATTTTTATTCTTATTTATATTATTTTAGACTTAGTTTTAACTTTTAATTAATTTTTAGGTTTAATTTTTAATTTTGTCGCGTTTTACGTAATTACGTCATCGTTTTACGTCAACGTCGTAGTTTAATCGTAGTCGTAGCTCGTCTTTTATTTTTATCTTCTAAACCAAAAATGTCACTAATCCAAACATTGTTATTTTATATTTTGGCACATTAATACACACACCTCCTTCGAGAACGAACCCGCATTTATTCGGTTTTACGTTTTTCCTAAATCGTATAACTTAATACTTGCCGCTCATACGCGTTTTTCCTAAAACGTGTACGAAAAACCTACATCAAATTTTTGGCGCCGCTGCCGGGGAGGTGTTTAGTGTGCCATTATTATTAGTATCGTGTTTGTGTGAGTAGTGCGTTTTAGCTTTTCATTTTTTGGAAAGCGTGAATATCGTACATACTCATTTTTGTTATTTTTCATTACTATATTATAATATCCAAATAAAACGTGTTTAATTTTCCTAAATTAAACACAAATCAATCTTTACTATATTGTAGATATATTGGTTTTCGTTTTTATTGTGAATATATTATTACTATATTGTATCTGCGTAAGAACAATAAATATACAAGTACTCCAAAAGCGTGAAAACGCAACCTTGATTCGGGATTTCATCACTCGATCATTGTATTCGAATCCAAAGCAAAAGTTTAAAGGCGAAATAGATAAATACTTTCGTGAGGCTTAATTTTAATTAACACAAACTATAAGGTGGGTATAAGGCGGTTGTATTTCATGACCTAAAGGAAAAAGGCTCTTAAGTGCTTCGCGCCGCCTCGTTTCCTCCGCTTGCTTGTGCGTGTTTTGAGAAAGAGGGCCAATCGAGGGTTTGCCGCCCAAGTATTATCTACGTATATTATATTTGCTTGTGTTTTTCAAGATTAAACCCTCTTGAACGTTTTGGTGTTCCACCAACGTTCTAAAGTCATCGAGAACGTTCACTTCACGTGATCGTTTTCATTCTTTGAGGCTTCTTTAATCGAGAAAGTCGATTCGAGGAGAGATTTGTAGATTTGTGTCTACGTAATACATTCAAAAATCCAAAAAAATTATAAAAAACCCAATCAAAAACCAAAAAAATTGAAAAAATCGAAAAACCGCAAAAAGAATCTTCTTTGCTACCACCCATTCTACGCTTAGTGCATGCGCACTCGATCGAAGGACTATTCCAATTCTAGTGAAGCTTCGAATCGACGCAATCGTAATCGAAGGAATCGACGATGTAGAAGAGAATTAGAAACCGACGTTCCTAATATCGTTGTTGAAGAGACCGTAGAGGAGATGGCCGACAATCGTTCGATGATGGAATTGCTCCAAGCGCCCACCAAGGGTTATGGAGACGCGATCGTAATTCCCGCTATCGAGGCGGAGAATTTTGAGATTAAGAGCGGAATGCTTTCGTTGATCCAAGCTACGAAGTTTCGAGGTCGTGAAGCCGATAATCCTCACGACCATATTCGGAATTTTGATCGTCTTTTAGCCACGAGCAAGTTTAAGAACGTCGACACCGATGTCGTCAAGCTTATGCTTTTTCCTTACTTGCTCGATGGTGCCGCCAAGGATTGGTACGAGAAAGAGCCACCTAATTCCATAGTTACGTGGAAGGATCTCGTTTCCAAGTTCGTTAATTATTTTTTCCCACCGTCTAAGACAACGTTTTTCAAAAACGAGATTACGAAATTTGAGCAAAAACCGAATGAATCTTTTAGAGACGCGTGGGATCGTTTTAAGGAATTGCTTAGGCAATGTCCTCACCATGGTTTTTCCGAGTTGCACCAAATCGATACGTTTTACAACGGTCTTAATTTTCACGAACAAGACTCGTTGAATTCCGCCGCCGGTGGCAACTTTTTGTGTAAAACTCCGAAAGACGCTTTGATAATTATCGAAAACCGATCTAAGGTTTACCAACTCCGCAACGCACCGAGTGTTGCCAATGTCGCCAATGTTAGTAGTTCTAATCGCGACATTGAGAGAGTTGATGCGAAAGTCGACAAGTTGACGAATGTGTTTACGTCTTTTCTCGTTGAGATGCAAAAGAAAGACGTTCCCGCTACGGTGAAAGCGGTTGAGGTTTCGTGTACGTTTTGTGGTGGACCTCATAATTATTACGAGTGTGCGGCTACGGATGGCCAAACGTCAAATGTGAGTGCGTTAAATGGAAACAACAATTTTTCAAATCAAAATAACGCGGGTCCATCAAAACAAGGAAATTATAACCAAGGCAACAATTTTCAAAACCGAAACAATTTTCAAGGAAATAATCAACAAGGAAATTTTTCGAATCAAAATCAAGGAGGTTATAATCAAGGTCGTAATATAACTTGGCAAAATCGAGACAAAAATCAAAACTCGAATTTTTCAAACAACAACAATCAAGGCAACAATTTTTCAAGTGGTAATCAAAACAATTTTCAAAGAAACAATCAAAACCAAGGGAACTTTAATTCAAATCAAAATAGTTCGTCAAACGATTTTCAAAATTACATGAAAACGAATGAGGCTAATATGAGACGATTAGAGGGAGAAATTGGTACTTTGAAAAACGACTTTTCTAATACATTGAAATTGCAAAACACGAAGATTGAGCAAGGGCAAATTGATATTAAAAAGATGTTTTCGGCTATAATGAATAAGACCTCGGGTGCGTCATCAAGTTCGTTACCTAGTGACACCGTTGCTAATCCGAAAGAACAATGCAAAGCCGCCTCGTCTCGTGAGAAAGGTCGTGTGATTACCCCTAACCTTGAAGGATTCCGTGTTGTTTATCCCTCTCAACCCTCGACTTCTAAGACGTCTTCTTGTTCTAAAGTCGATGGGGTGAACGTGGCGACCAAGGAAAAGAGTGCACACCCTCGTGTACCTCAAATTCCATCCACGGTTCAAAAAGAGAGCTTTGTCGACCTTACCAAAGTAACCCATGAAGAAACTTGTGCATCGATCCTTCTTAAAAAACCCAAAAGGCGTATGCCGAGAAAGGAAAAGGATCCGGGCCAATTTCTACTACCTTGTGATTTTTCCGAGATTGAGGGATGTTTAGCCCTTGCCGATTTAGGTGCTAGCATCAATCTCATGCCTCATTCTCTTTGGAAATTGATGAGATTTCCTTCGCTTACCCCCACAAACATGACAATCGAGCTTGCAAATTGTACACCTTTAATACCAATTGGAATAGCCGAGGATGTCTATGTTAGGATTGGAAAGTTTGTTTTTCCCGCGGATTTCGTTATGTCCGATTACGAGTGTGACCCTAAATGTCCCATTATTTTAGGCCGACCATTCTTATCGACGGCTCGAACCGTAATCGACGTTCACGAGGGGAGACTTACTATGAGATATGGGGATGAGAAAATAGACTTTTTCGCTAGAAAATCCCAAGGATTTAATGAGAATGAAAAAACCGAGGTTTCAAAACCTAATGATTCAAATTCTAATGATTTCAAAATGTTTACTTTAGCGGAAAGAATGAAGCTTGATGCATGTTTTGAAAGAATTAAGAAAAACGGTTTTAAAGATGATGATTTTAATGATAAAGAATACGTGTACCTAATTCAAAAGGGTATGTGTAAATTTATGAATGAAAAATAACTTTGGGATGTTTTTAGCGAAACAAGTGAAACACCAATTCTGAAGGGCGACGTTAGTGCCATCACGACAAAGACCAATATGGACTCGTCTTCACCACCTTCGAAGGACCACATCTTTGAGGCTTCAACTTCTAACTCCATCGAAGTGCCTCCTTTGCCTAGCCCAACACCCGTTGAGGCTAAAGGGTTTATCGACATCGATCCTCTCGTCTTAGAAAAGTCACCTAAGCATAGTCATTTGACTTGTAAGTCCATGGTTGTGAGTGCTCACATCGACTCTTTCTTTGACGATGACGATGGCGATTTTGCCGAGATTGATCACGTACTTCGACATCCACGTGCAATTTTTGATTCTCCTAAAAAGAAACATGTGAAGTACGATGATTATGAGTTTGATCCCGAGATTGAGGAAATCATTGAACGAGAGCTAGCTCTTATGCCTTCACTTCCACCTACGAGTGAGGTCGATCTTTCCAAAATCGAGGATGAACTTAATGAGTTGGAACGTCTTATTTTCGATGACGAACCAACTCATGTGACCACTAAAAATCCCATTCTCGAGGAGTTACCTAATCAACACTCCTCATTCGAGAATGACGTTTACCACATTCGTGAGGATCTAACTTATCAACGATCCCCACAAAAGAATGATGGTTTCGTGCTTGATCGTGATCTTTTCGAGAGAGTTTCTAAGATACTTAAGGAGGGGAATGACAAACCTTGGTTTGACAAGCCTATCTTTGATGAAGAAATCGATGAGATCGACGTTCATGAGGATGACGAGTATGTTGACCCCGAGGGGGCGGTGTTCTTTATTGACAAACGTTTTGAGAACTTATATAATCCGCCACCCCCTCCCACCAAAGACTTAAATGTGAGGATTTTTAGCGCGACTAATTTTGAATTTGACACGCCAAATATTTTCGACATTATTCAATCGGGTTTTCAAGAGTTTTTGAACGATGAAAAAGGAAAAGATTTTAAAAATGTTTTAAAAGATTTTTCTACATGTTTAACTCCGTCATCACATCGTGTTATGAGTACTACCACCTCGTCTACTCCTTTTGACGACGGTTGGTGTGGTTTTAGTATGGGGGAAGCCCCAAATGTTCCCTCCCATTTCTCCACCGAGGACGAGATTTACGATCTCGAAATTGCTTGTAAAGGGAAATCTCGGTCTTCCACCGATGCAATAAATGGAAAATCTTTTCGTTTGCTTGGTGTGAGTCTACCTCGAGTAGCTCATTTTAGTGACTTACCCATTGCCCCACCTTTCTACTTCTCATCTCTTTTCTTCTACCCCATTGGGGTTTGTGTTGAAGTAGCGTTGTTTCGTCTTTCATCCGAAAACGAAGACGCTATCTTTGACCCTGGTATACGTTTATCGGGTTTTTAAAGTACTCCATGTACTTTTCGGCCTTGTTTATCATGTAAGTCCCACCAAAAATGACCATACCATGATTATCCCTAAATGATCACATTTATGGGGATTCGAGTCGAGCTTTTGACTCGGTTATCAAAAACAAGGTGCCTCGTGGGGGATTCTCATGCTTATCCTTGTATATATTATCGCTTTCTTAGTTAATGTAACGAGGGGACTTGTGCTCTTCCAACCTTTGTTCCGTGGTTGTTTGTGATTGTGATTCATTAGGTTCATCGTCATCATTGAAGCCTCTCGTGTTCGTTTTACGGATCACTCGAGCTTCGATCGTTGCCTTTGGAGATTCCGATATCCGATATCCTTTTATGTTCTAACGTTTATCTTATTAGCATAATTCATAAACGGCTTTTAGGTTATTCGTTTTACCCTTTCCATGCTCGAGATTAAGCATTCGACTTCGTCTCTAGTATGGGGGTGTTTACACCCCTAGACTCGAAACATTGAGGACAATGTTTAGTTTTAGTATGGGGGGGGGGGGGGGGGTGAGTAGATACTTCACCTTGCTTACGTCAACACGCAATCCAATATTCATCTTTTTGTTATCGTTTTGTTGCAAATAAGGCTATAAATGGCCAAATTTTCAAAATTTTCGTATCTTTCATAAGTGTTTAAGACACGAATGTAGGTTTTCCGATGGTGAGAACGAGAGTAATTTTTGACTCGACCGTGCGTGTTGAGCACTTAGCTTCGATTCCTTAACTTTTTAGGCTAAGTCTCTTAAATGAGGACGAGAAATGATAGAGTTATTTATAAGTCTCGTAATCGTCACGATCTCATGTGTAGTAATTATTGGCTTATTCTCCCAACGCTTTTGCATAATAAATTGTTAATAAATATTGATTTGGCGGTTTAGTCACTATTGTTGGTTTCTAATTTGTTTTGGTAGCTTCCATGTAATTAAATTGGGAAAACATTAAGGTATCGCCAGCGTCACGGTTTTGAAGTATTGGCACCCGAATAATCGAAAGCTTCACCTAATAATAAGATTTCAAGTGCTCACCTAAATTAAGCAAAAATTTGAAGCTCACAAGGCCGAAAAATCTATGCCCAAATTGAAAGTGAATCAAGCCTTAATCTTCGAAGCTTTAAAGATCTAAAATTCGCTTTAGCGTGAGGATATACGTCTTTGGCTAATAAAACCACCGATGAGGCGGATAATAAAAGGCAAGGCAAGACCGAAGTCATAATAAAAGCTCCATGGCGGAGTTGAATAAAAGATGGAGGTAAACCAAAGATAATAAGGCCCTTCCGTTAGGGGGCGTATAAAAGTCTTGGTAATAAGTCTCATGTTCAAAACCGTTATAAAACCGTGTTTATCGATCCTTCTTGTTGACTTAATTTTTTGACATCGTTGTCTATTGGGGTGAATTATTGATTTAATGATTTTGGTTACACCGTTAAGTTTCTATTTTTAGACTTAATCTCTATTCACGCATAAGTCAATGATGTATCCCCGTGATCATTAAAGACAAAATAAAATATAATAGATACCAATTAGGAATAAGGGAGTTTAGGTTCGTAATTAACACTCATAAGATGTGGTCGTGTTGCTAACTTATAATAACAATGATCTCGTTACACGCTTAGCATGGAATTGGGTGAAAATCGAGGACGACGAAATTATTTCTGACGAAGCATTCACGTGTTCTTGTTCTATGATCCCAAAAGTCACTTAATTGTGATGAAAACAATACATTATGTCTAAAACACGTGTAGTAGTTTATTTAAATTTATGTCTTGAATAAAAGTCATCATAAAATGAATTTTGGAAGTGCTATGATACTTAATTCTATCATTGCGTGGGGACACGGCAATGGTTTAGTATGGGGGAGTGATGAGACTGTATTTATACATAGTCTCATCGTCCAAATCGGGCTTAAAACGCTTAAAATATCGTCAAAATACCCAAAAATATGCCTGTGTTTGTTCATTGTGTATTTCAGGTACGGATATCGTGAATTCACCAAAAGATCAAAGGAATCAAGCAAAAACGAACACGGGAAACGAAGCCGCACAAGAAACCGGGCCCAAGTATGAATTTTCCAAAAATACCCTTGAAGTTTTGAAGATTGGCAAGATTGGTCCCTCATCTTTTGAAGACTGCCATATTATACCCTTGCAATTCTCATTTATTGCATGTGGGTCCCTAATATTTCAAGAGTGTACAAGAATGGTCCTTGAAGAATGCTAAATGAACACATATGGTCCTTGTTATAAGTTTGCTTGATAATTGTGCCAAAAATGACAAGTGACCTAAAGTTTTAACAAAGGGAAGAGAGTTAATAGCTGTTCAGACTTCAAATGAAGACATTATGGAAGTCCAGGGGGTCCTTTTGCCAAAAATATAACCCAAACCCGAACTTAACCCACCATAAGCCCAAACTAATACCCCTTTACCCGGTTTTACCCAGCCCAAACCCACAAACACGTCACCCCTGATTAAACTTGTTTACTCTTTTTTAAACCTATTTTAATATAGTTAAAATGGGTGGGAAACATTCCCTGTTCACCCATCTCCCCCTAATTCACCCTAATTACCAAACATAAACCCTAATTACAAACCCACTCTTAATCAAAGGGGTTTTTGCCCCAAACCTCCAGACCTTTAATTTAGCACTCCCTCATCAAATCCCACTCACTTTGTCCATCACCCGTGACCCCTGGACCCCACACGGGACTACCCTGCTTCAACAAAAATGGCAAAGATGGAATCTTTTGACTAAATCAATGGACCAGTCTTATTCCTTGGTCCCAAAGGACCAAACAAACGATCAAGATCAATTCAAGCTAGCTGGCAATCACATGGGGCTTACTTTGACCAAGACTTCAAGGGCAAAAGTGGATTTTCAGCATGAATTAGGGTTTAGGGTTTTCATTCTTGTAATTTTTTATTCCAGCTTCTAGATAATTCTTTAGCTTAGTATAAAATGAGATGGTTTGTATCTCATTTAGCTTTGGTTCCAGTTTTATTGTACTAGTTTTAAAAAGTAATGAAAATGAAAAATTTAAAATTTATGCAATAATTCTGAGTTCCTTTTAAAGTTTTTTAGCTTAATCATTTACTCTTTTATGCAAATTTAGTCAAAAGTGTTAAGACGTTTTCTTTTTCTTCTTAACTGATTATCAGAAAATCAGTTAAGTGTTCTTTGGAAAATTACTTTATGAGCTTGGATTAATCATTTTGAGGAAGTGATAGTGGATTCAAAAGATTAATCCAAGTCTCTTAAGTTAGGATTTTATCAAAGTTTCTTTTAAGGTGTTTAAGGATTTCAGTTTTAAAGATTTTTTTAAAAATCTTTTTCCTTCTCAAACTTACTGTTGACTAAGCTTATTCCATTAAGTTTGACAAGCTTATTGGCATCAGCTTATTCAACTTGCATTTCTTTCTTGTTTAGTGGTGTTGTGCAGGAAGCAAGGAAGCTTTTTAAAGATCATTTCCACTCATTTCCATTTTTTTCCTTGTTTGAAGACATTTGATACCCCTGGTTCAGTTGTTGAACCACAGCAGGGGTCCTCTACACTTCACATAAGCCCTCATAAGCTCTCAAACCAGTTTCTAGAAGGCATCAGCCCGAGGTATGGGCTTGAACCCTATTAACTTGTTTGCTTTGCTTTTTTTGAAGTGATTATGTGATTTTGTGTGAGTCCTTGTTTTATGTGTTTAGTATTGCTTATTTATGCTTAAATACGTCTCATATGCATGTTAAAGTAGTTTGAATCTGTTTAAACTGATTTGGTTGGGATTTGGTTAGTTAATCTTCATATTCTGAAATTAAGGGAGTGTTTGGGATTAGGTGATTAGTGGTTAAGGAGCCTCTAAAACCAGTTAAAATCCTCTCAAACTCACTTATTTTGGGTATCATAGGGTATTTTCAGCTTTGTATCTCAATTTTTATAGGAGTTTAAATAGGTTGCATGATTAAAATTGGGTATTAAACAGTCACATTCAGTAAAGCCCCATTTTCTGCTTATTTTAGAGTAAGTTTGGCCTTAAATCTTGCTCATTACTAGATGATAGGTTAACTTAGGGTTTGTATTTTATTTAGAGTCATTTGGTTAACTTGTGAGCTAGTACTTGGCCTTTAAAATTCATCATTTGTGCACAAAAGTTCAGTCCATTGTTCACAGACACCATCTAGGTTAATCAGAAACTTTGAGTGGCTATTGTGCTTGATTTTTGTGATATACTTGCTGATTTTTGTGTTATTATAGACTCCCCACAACCCAACTGGTTGTGGGGGTGCCCTATTGTCCAAAAAAAGCCACAAGAAAAGCTTTCCTAAGCTTTTCATTATTCTGTTAGCTTATTTGCACTAGCAGTGGGAACTCACTTCCCCCTGCTAGTTTGTTGGTTACCCCTGCTACACTAAAACACAGAAAGTAAGCACATGTCACTTTCATCTTCTTGAATTTTTGTCTTTAGTGACCTAAATTGGGAATTAGCACTTCATTCTGGTTTCATTATTTTTCTTATTTTATTTTTGATTTTTTTGTATAATTTAAATTTCTGTTACTGTTCATTAAGCAATTTTTAGATTAAATAGCTTATTTAATTACTTTTTAATTACTGTTTTTTTTGGAATTTAGTGTAAAAAATTATTATTTTTCACTTCTAAAATTTTTCCTAGACTTAGAATAATATTTTAAGATTTTTGGTTTTAAAAATTTTCACTGTTCACTTTTTAATTAATTTTTAGAATTAATTTAGTTTAATTAGGGTTTAAATATTAAACTGTTTTGTCTTTTAGTGCAAATTTCTACATTTTTCAAACTTTGTCATTTTTCTACTGTTCATTAGTGTAATTTAGGTTTTTTAAAATTGTTAAATTAATTTTGGCATTATTTTATTATTTTTTATGATTATTTTAGTTTAAAAATAGTTTTTAGTCATTTAAAAATAGAAAAATAGTTTTTAAAATTTAGGAAAAATAGTTTTTAGTCTTTAAATAATATAAGTTAGTTATTAGTTCAATAAATTAATATTTTGGGCATTTTGTTAATTATATTTAATTTTTGGGCTTTAATTAGCATTAAAAATTGAATATTTAATTAATAAAAGGTTTTAAAATATATTTGTTGGATTTTTATTCTTATTTATATTATTTTAGACTTAGTTTTAACTTTTAATTATTTTTTAGGTTTAATTTTTAATTTTGTCGCGTTTTACGTAATTACGTCATCGTTTTACGTCAACGTCGTAGTTTAATCGTAGTCGTAGCTCGTCTTTAATTTTTCTCTTCTAAACCAAAAACGTCACTAATCCAAACATTGTTATTTTATATTTTGGCACATTAATACACAGACCTCCTTCGAGAATGAACCCGCATTTATTCGGTTTTACGTTTTTCCTAAATCGTATAACTTAATACTTGCCGCTCATACGCGTTTTTCCTAAAACGTGTACGAAAAACCTACATCAGGAATTATACTCGAGTTCCCATCAATTAAGACAATGTCGTCATGTCATAATCAATCAATCCACTCTACTGGCACTACCAACTTTTCAGTTTCATTACCGTCGATAAGATGTGAACTTCTCAAAAGACTAATAATAACTCATAATCCTTCACAAATTCAAGGATATCAGGAGACATAACTAACCTTAAAAGAGTAAGATCAACGCATAATCTGCGCGAGAGAATTCCAAATCAGATACAGACGAAAACATTTAATGAATATGTATATATCCCATGTTTTCATAATTTGAGTACGCATTCGAAAGCTCCTCGGATCGTTACCCAGGTCATTCAAATGAAACCAAATCAAAAGAAATGATAGGAACATCGATACATCCAGTCGGGTATCAACACTCGGTAATTAGATACTTTTCCTAAGAATCTCACTACGAGAGAATTGGACAAGAAGGGAATATCATTTGTCAAATAAGACAAATTCCACAGATGAGTAAATTCGACTCAGAAGAATAAATGGTACGATTACTTATAAATCTCACTTTGAATAATCCTTACAGTGATGAAAATTCAATCTTTCTCAAGGGATACTGTTTTATCTTATAAAACAATGAGTGATCTGCAAAAGAGTGATGAAAAGTTGTTCACCAAGAACTAACTACAATATGCTAGGAAATGAGCTTAGCAACTTAATCATGAGGTTCATGATCTCGATGGCACTCGAAAAGAATAATCCACAACGTAACTCAAATCGAGATGAGTACTTGTTCAATGGTTGCATCACTAATGCGAGCATTAGGATGAAGCAATAAAAGATAGATAACATCGATACATGTAGAATTTAGCAATCAAAGGTAGTCTTTTCATTAATCACAAACAAGTCAAATTGCACCGTAATACATTACGTGTCACTATGTCATACAATTCCAAGAACTCATCCTACCAACTGATGTCTCAGTTAAGTTAGGGATTATTTTTAAAAGATACCACAATGAATACTAATCTACAAGAGTCTTTAGGTGTTCCACCTGTCCCAGAAGATCCATCGGTCTCAATTCAGAAGAAGATTTCTTCAATTTATTTATTGGACACTGGACATCCTCGTCATTGGACAATGGCCTAGGAACAACACTTGACACGAACGTATAATCATTTAAAACCTTATAACTCAATCACAGAACTTAACGACTTCCTCTTAACAATTTCTTATTCCATACAAATTAAATTTTACTTTATTCAAGTTTCAATGAACTTATGCTCAATTCGATATCCAACCTCATTCTCCAATACTTTCAACCTTATCTTTAGACCTTAATAGGGTAATAAAAGTTCGATATGAACAACACTTAATTTCCAATCCTATAACTCCTTTATCAATAATTATCAAATGAGTCACTAGTATGAAATGACTTGATCATTCAACTAGACTTCTCGGAAAGGTACTAGTGGCATGAGGCTTTTGGATAATGTTCCATTGACAGCCTCAAGTGCAACATTCACCCTTTCAATTTCAATGTAAGAATTGGGTGACAACAAATCAGATGACATCTTTCTAGGTGGTAACGTTTTGTCAAACTCCACTCTATAAGAAAAGATCGTTATAACATCGATATCAGTTTTAGTCTTGCCAATTCTTCTTTAATATCACAATCAACTAATATCAACATTTCTACAAATATCAACCATTTGTTAGGATCATAAATATCCACAACTTGGTTTAGATATAGGATAGCTAGAATTCCTACGAAAATAGCTTCGATTGATTTTCTAGGGGAGTTGGGGTTCCTTGTGACAATCCACATCGTATAAATACCTCGTATAAATATTAAAATAATCATCAAACAATCATGTAATCAAATTACATCATACATATATACATATATAATCCAAGTTATATATATATATATATATATATATATATATATTAAAATAACACTTCTCAGTCTGGCCTTGTTGGTAACTCGGGAATTCTTCGGCACCGTTATAGTCAAAAGATTTTTAGACATTTTTAGAAAAATGTTTATAGTTAAAAGATTTTGAAATGTTTTAGTCAAAACCTTAGTTTTAAAAATCTTTCGTTCTCTATAACGAGAGCTCTGGTACCAAACTGTAACACCCCCAAATTTATACAATTCAATACAGCGGAAGACTCGTTGGTGTTACGGGATAGCACATTACTCACATCATAGAAAACGCATAAAAATCGCTTCGTTTAATAATAAAGCATTTCCATTCATAAATATCAAGTTTACATAGGTCCCAAGTCATATTATTTCATACAAAGTTTTACAAGCATTTAAATGGAAATTATTGTTTAAGTGCGGCCTATGAATTCTTGTCGTCTTCCCGAGAATTACCTTCAAGTACCTAAGATAAAACATGTTAAAAGAAAAGGTCAGCGATAACGCCGAGTGACTTCATAGAGTTTAATAAAATCCATCAATATAATATCGGTATAAAATTATTACCGAAAATCATTTTGTACAAATCTTTGTAATAGGCCATAAAATAGCCAAAGTCATTTTTATACAAATCCTTATCGAAAATCATAATATAGGCAATTGCCTTAAAAATCATTATACGAGCCAATGTCGTAAAAACATCATACAATACGTCTTATGACGTTGTATAAAGTTAAATAAAAACCGTTATATGAATATGGTTATATAAAACCAAAACACAAACATAATATCAATAATATGACCCCGTATTGCTAGTCAGGCAATATATCATAATTTAATGCTTAAAGCAGTATTTCGTTAATTGGATTATTATAAGCCGCATGACATTGTTACCTTACTATACCAAACAACGGGTAGCTAGCCCGAAACTCAATTTGCCCATCTAAGTTAGCGTGTCGTCACAATAATCACGCTATGAAAATCTTCTCATACATAAATTCGCTTACCAATCAATGTGGCACGATGGGGATCAAATGTCAAGGCGCGAACTGGGGTGATCGTCCCCAAATAGTACTATTATATGCATAAGCGTCTACCAAATCCCAGTAGTTCACAATTCATGCTAATGGGACTTTTAGTGACATAACCTAACTTTAATAATCCATTTTAATTCATCTATCGGGTCATTTAATCATTCATCGGGTCATACAATCATTCGGGTCCAAATCAATAAACAAACAATCGGGACAAATGTGTCCTATTTTATAAAAACTAACATGTTATCTCCCTCGTGGGTTTATAAAACATTTCATAAAAAATTTAAAAGAGTGCGAGGCTATGAACTCACATTGATGTGGGAAAGCGGTTATCGGCGATTTGGATGTACGGTACGTGCTTCAATCACGGAAACCTAGACAAATAATACTCGTCTTAGACTCTTGTCCAATGACTTTATAAAAATAACAATTATGTATACATCTGATGATTTTATATATGATGATGATCAAGTGGGTTTATACATTCTCATTTACTCATTTTAGTGTTATGTGTTGACAACTTTTATACTTGTGTCACTAGTTCATCTTCTTTACTTGTCAAGGCCCATTAGGCCCATTATAAGTCCATTACCTTATATTGATCCATTTTACACTTTTAATATCAGTATTATACTTTACATGTTAGGCCCAAGTGGGTTAAGCCCAATAAGTAAATTTATAAGTGTTTAGCCCATTTAGTTGGATTATTAGTTCAATAATGTTAACTTTGCCCGTTAATGTCCATATGTTATATAGTTCGGGTTTTATCGGTTTTTACTTGTATTAAGTACTTATATATCAGTATATGACTTTTAAAAAGTTTACATTAGACGGGTCCGATCGTCTAAGTTTTAACTGACGAAAAACGTTAATTTTACGATATTAGCCGAAAAGACGTAAAAATCATGTTTATAGTTTTTATAACTTATAAAACTTACCAAACTACCATTTTTATATAATATCCATTTATTTATCCTTATACATATTTATATAAATGAAATATATAAGTTAGTGTGTTTTACTTCACATTTTATACTATATTTATTTGAGTGCTTATATAATAATATTAAACTTTAATTTCACAAAATCAGTCCTAAAAATCTAGTTTGCTAAAATGATCATACCTAGAGTTCTATATGGAGATAGAACCCCAAGTTTTTATCACAGAAACTACATGATATGTGCTTCATTTTATCCCTTTATAGCTACTGATGAATCAACTTCTAAGTATTTTATAAAATTATTCCAAAACAGTGTACTCAGATTTGCACTCTAAACTTGTTTTGATCATATCTCACTTATTTTTATGATTCCATTGTATGACCAATTCTCACATGTGTACAAGTCTCAATAATCACTGTATATCAATTCATCTTTACCATTTTATCAGTTCATCATATGGTTATTTACTGTTTTTATACAGCCTACTAAATTAAGCAAGATTAACCACTTTTACATATAGTTTTTCATCTTTTTACCCATGTTTATCAACACCAAATACCCACACAATACTTTTATCATCATATATTTATCATATACATATAGAAATAGGAAAGTAAATACATGATTACATAATCAAAATAACAAGAAGGATAGGAAGAATGATCCTTATACCACCATAGTGATGAAAATGTGAGGTTGATGAACAAGGCTTGGATTTCGATGGCAAGACTTGTGATATACCAATATCAACTTCAAGATCACCTATCTTCATGAACATTTTGTGGAAAATCAGCCCTTGGCTCCTTTAAAAACTTCTTTCTAGATGTTAAAATCACCACCAATCTATAGAGCTTTAAAAGGGCTTCATCATATGTGTGAATAACACATGATTTCATGGTTAAAATTGCTCAAATGAGGGTATTTATTGATGAATATGGGACGAATTTTGGGGAGGAAAGAGACAAAGTTGTGGTGGTTTACATGGATGGAAATGGAGAAATGGTTTGGAAGTGAGTGGTTTTGAGTTGGTTGCTAGTTTACAAAGTGGCTAGGACAAGTGTCCTAGCTTACTTTGTAAGCTTGACACCTCAAAGGTGTTGAACCTAAGTTATGAATGGGGGGTGGGACAAGTGTTACTTGTTTCATCCCCTATTAATTTACGGGTACTCCTCGATTCTAGTTTTCTCGATTTGCATGCCCTCGGGTCGTTTTACGAAAAAGGTTTTTTTTAATTATGAATCAACGGCACAAAACGAATCTAATAAAAATTGTCTCATCAAAAACGCAGTTCGAAAACGTAAATACGTAATCCTAAGGTTTCTGGTTTAGTCGTAAAGGACGTTAAATTATAATCGTAAGTCATAAGCTCTTCTCGTAAATTTGTGAGTTTATGAACTAACTCAAATTTAAAATACCAAAATAATATTCACGGATAAATTTATTTTCTGAAATGTCGGACTGTCACCAAAACGGTGTATGTAAACGTAAGCACGTAACGTAGAATCCTCCGGTTTAGACGTAGTCGATGCTACTTCAAGACGTAAATCCAAATTTCTTCCCAAAAATAAGTGAGTTCATAATATAACATTAAAATAATGTTTTTAAATAATATTTGAGAATAAAATATAAACCATAAATTGACGGATTGTCACACGTTTATGTTCTACATTGTAGGTTTTTAAGACTAACAGCTCTAATATTAATTAAGATCGAGGATGGTCAGTTCTTAGACCTTCTGACTGTAAAAATGAAGTTCGTACTATCTATAAAGAGCCTTACAAGTAAATTGATGGATCTGAATTTTTGTCTCATATTTTGTTTTTGTTATTTAAGGTTGTTATGTATTTTTGGCTCTAAATTGATACTTATGTGTTCTAAAAACTTTATTAAAACTATAGGTGCAATTCCAGTGCAGATTATTGATTCGAATGACCCAAAATAGTGGAGTGACTGGGCAAAGTAGGGGGTTGTAAGTGTGACTTTGAACTACTCAAATAACATGAGGCTTCTTCAAAAGCAGCATAAATAGGTCAGCAAGTCAGCATGATAAAGCCAAAATAGAATAGCAGGTCAAAGCCATGGCAAAAAATAACATGCTATAAATATAACGAAGTTTGTTATTTTTCCAGATTATAAGTTGAAACAAACACCCCTTATATGTACAAATCAAAAGAGTCATGGTTTAAAATGGGTAGTTATTAGATATGCCTTACGGAAGTTGGAATTTGGAAATTGTAAATTTTTATTATTCTGGTATATAGGATGACAGATTGAAAGAGCATGCACAATGGGGAGGGGTTGCTTGGGGAGGGATGGCTTGTGATCGGCTTAGCAAGTAGTTATCATTGGGTGGGTGGGTGGGTGGCTCGTGGTCGTCTTGCTCGTGCTCATGAGGCCGAGCAAAAACAAGGCAAGTTTCTTATTCTATTTTATTTCAAGAAGTGGTTAGTGTATTGTGAAAAATGATGGCAGTAGGTTGATGTGGCGTTGAGGGTGAATCTATGTGATTTTATACATAATAAAATTATTTCTTTAACGCTGAGCAAAATTATTAATCGGTTATTCATGCATATACAGGTCAAAGTTTTGAGGTCAATGAGACAACTCAAACTCGAAGATTTAGTCGTTGGTCAATATAAAGGGCATAGCAAGGGGGAAAGTCGTTTTTAGGATACACAGAGGACCCGACTGTCCCAAATGATAGCATCACTCCAACTTTTGCAACAGCAACACTCTTTTATGATAATGCTCGGTGGGATGGTGTTCCTTTTCTCATGAAAGCCAGAAAGGCCCTGAACACTAGACGGTAGGGTATCTCTTAGTTTTTATAATAACCAGTGTTGACCAAAAACCTGTTTTGACCAGTGATCCAGCCTCTCTTTTTATACCAAAGGGCGGAGATTAGAGTTCAATTCAGACATGTTCTAGGCAACCTGTATAAACGAAACTTTAGGACAGATATGGATAAAGCTACAAACTAACTTGTGCTTCGTGTGTAGCCCGATGAAGCCATTTTTCTTAAGATCATTAACAAGATACATGGTCTTGGAATGAGGCTCGACAGAAGTGACCTTAATTTTCTGTACAGTATGAGGTAAATGATTTCCTTATACCATGAAAAGAAAACTGATAGAATAAAGTAGCTAAAAATATCTAAATTGCCAACGCATGGTATGACAAATTTTTTTGCTATATGTATGAATGATTTTTATTTCTTGACCCATATAAACGGTCTAAATATATAGACAGAATTTTTTATATTTTTGACAACGGTTACTCAGACCCATATTGGCAAACTTGAGATTTTTTTGTTACCTTTCTTTGCAATTTTCAGATTTATTGAAATTAAGAATTTAATGAGGTTAATCTGCATTTGATGATTAAGGTATCCAAAAGAAATACCGTATGCATACGAGAGACTTCTATTGGACGCGATAGAAGAATAAAGGAGATTGTTTATAAGAAGTGACGAGCTTGATGCTGCATGGTCTATATTTACCCCATTGTTGGAAGAACTTGAGTCTAAGAAGATTTCACCGGAGTTATATCCGTATGGAAGTAGAGGACCGGTTGGAGCTCATTAATTAACTGCAAAGTACAACGTTCGATGGGGTGATCTTGTGGGCGATGACTAATCTACATGTAGCATTTTTGTTATATTTTTGTCATCTTATTTTGACCTGTGCGATTATATTACTCTTTGTGAGCAGATTGAAACGAGCAGCAAATGTCATCCGTGAACTTGGATCAGAGAGGTAAAGTTCTAACAACTTTGTGAGATTTCAAAACAGTTGAAAGTACGTTGACTTAACCAACATATACAATAAGATATTGTTAATAATATGTTAAATAGGTGCCAAGATACAATGATAGGTGGCTCCTTTGTTCAGGGAGTTTTAGGTGCAGAAAGGAAGCTATAGATTTGCTATTTGCTAATCCGGTGGTCTAACATGGTGGAATATGGTGGTGGTAGCCATTGTTGATAGAGAGAGAGAAGAGAGGTTGTGTGTGAAGAATAGAAAATGAATTAAAGTGAAAAATGAACACAAGCAACACCCCTCCTTGGAAGCTAAGGAGGGGTATATATAGTCACACACGATACACTTAACTATACATGAACCTAGTCTAGTCTAAACGTGTGTGACTATGATAACTAATGGGAATTCTTAAATGTCGTCACATAAAGTGAGTTTCCAACAATCTTCCCCAATGGGACGACGTGTAGAATTCCTTACAATATTTTTCCTAACAAGTACATAATGATTAAGAACAAGAGCTTTCATGAAGCGTCCAATGCTGATGATGTCTTCTGAGGCCTTTGACTTCAAAACGAATCATCTTTAAGTAACTTGTAGTAGAAATACTGTAATGGCACGAGCTAAGTAACCCATACACTTCTTGTTAAGGAGAAGCTTCTGAATTAGCTTCCTCCTAATTCATGCCACATAAACTTGATGTAGAATCTTTTAAATAGCTTCCCCCTAAACCGACAATCCTCGTAAGCAACTTCAAAGCTTTCAATAAAGCTTAGAATGATTAAACGCACAGCGGAATCTAACAAGCAAATCCCATCATATAACATGATAACGTTGCTAAGAGGGATTGAAAGTAAGGGGTACACCAAGTAGATCAACAACTTTTCTTCTCACGCTTGAATAATTCTTCTGAATTTTTCTTCCCCCTGAGAGTTCAAGTTATGCATACCAGAAAGAATCAAGATATTTCTTCCCCCACATAGTTGAAGAAAGTAAATCAATCCCAATTATGAAGCTCAAATACTGAAGTGGACACTTTATCCCATTCATGAAGTTAACATCGTAACACCAGAGTCAATTAAGTCCCAGAAATGCACATATCTTCTTCCGGAGATGCACCAGAGTCAATTAAGTCCCGAGAATGCATATAGGATAATGATGATGAATAATTGCAACAACCAAACAATTAAACATCGAATCAGTAGTGTATCGTTTAGAGATTGATAATGCCACGAGTTAAAACACTGATTTTCTCTGCGGCTATGACAAATGTCATCCCGGAATGTCTTCAAATCAAAAGAAGGTATGAAGTTCATCACATGTACTCGTTGTGCGTTCAGTGTGTCTTCTTCTTCCCCCTTGATGGTTTCGAAACTCGGAACCATCAAAACATCGTAAGCACATGAACCTGAAAATCTCGAGAGAATAATAAATAAGCTTAATTATATTCGGTGAGAATCAGCTGTTGATCAAAAATCTCTACTCATAAACTCTCCATGGCCATCTTTACCAACCCACTTGTAAGCAATTTGAAGTGACCACTGATAGAATGAACCAGATATATCAAACATGAAGCTGAATAAGAATCCTTCAATCTTGTGACTTAAGCCTGCACTGTTGTTGAATGAGGAACGGTGGAGAAATCTCTAAATGCCCAATGCATCACTGAAGAAGTCTATAAGCACAACACCTCTTGAAAATATCCACGTCGACTAAGCGCGTGACACTGAGTACAACAATGTAACCCCTTTAAGTGATAGTTATCCTTGTCATCAACCAACCACCCCGAACCCGGAAACCAGATAAACAAGTCTTCATTATGAGATTAAGCACGAGCAAGTTATCTGTTCAAGGATAAAATAAGTACACGCCTTCGAAGAAATTTGTCTCCGTCTTCAAATAATTAATACCCGATAAAAAAAATATGTAGTAACTAAAAATATACCCGAATTTTTCTTGGTCTCATCAAATAAATTTTGTCACAATATCTCGTCACTTAGTCACTTTGTCACGTCACTTGTTGTCTCGTCCCGATGATGACCGAAGTAAAACTTAATACACACAAAATTTATTTAAAAATTGTTTCTAAAAAAGAAATTGTGTGTATGAATAAAGTCACACAAATCAAATTGTGTGTTAAAACTTAATACACACGGCCCAAGCAAAGATTAAAACCAAACGCACCATTTTGACAAGAATGTGCATTCGGTTAAAAAAGTTTGAGACACGTCAGCTTACAATACCCAGCAACTGTCCCTCATTTTATAGCCCACGTCATGGATAGTGTCTTGATCTAGGGAAATAAAATATAGAGTCTCTAGCATATATCTCACATTAAAACCAAATCACACCAAACTCGACATAGTTTCTCGTAGTATCCGCCCCCCTTTTACACCTTGATTACACCGCCAGTCTCATCAATATCTTCATCTCCCACATCTCAGTCCCATCAATCTCATCTTTAAATCTGATCAATAAATCCCAATCACATCATCAAACCGAATCCCATAACAGCCACGAAGATTGAAATCCTTTATAGATGGGATTATCGATTTGATTAAACCAAAAAAGGATTTCGATTTGATTATCTCATCTTCGATTATCGATTTGATCTTCTATAGTCGATTTGACTAACACAGAAATCTTGTGACAATCGTATGGAATTATTCAGTTAGAGGAGACGGCGTCAAGATCACGGATGTGATCTGGTGTAGGTAATTTGAGATGTAATATTGATTTACACGAATAGTACACTGATTTTATCAAACTTGTTAGAATTCAGTAAAAAAAATTCGTAAATCAAGACGGGTTTGCCCATACAATGATTTATGATAAATTGTTTAAACGTAAAAACCCTTTTTCAGGATAAAAAAACGTTTTAACAACCTGAGATCATAGTTTTCTGTTTTTGTTCGAGTCTTAGATGGGGATTAAGTGACGATGGGATTAGGTTAGATTTGGAGTTGATTGGGAGTTAAAAGGTGGATGAGATATGTTGGTTTTGGTTCTTGTCAAAAGTCAATTTGATACAGTCGCAATGGTTAGACAGTTTTCCATCGCAATGTTTTTCTAAAAAAAATCCATCGCAAAGATTGAAACCCATCGGAATGATATTGAACAGCCATCGGAATGATATTGAACAGTCATCGCAAAGTCAAAGTTTTTAACCCATCGCAAAGTCTTGCATCGCAATGATTTCTTAAATACTGTCCATCAGAATCATTCCGCTACACCCCATCGGAATGCATCCGTCGGAATGCATCCATCGGAATGCATCCGTCGGAATGTGTTCCATCGGAATGCACTGACTGTGTTCCATCGGAATATTCGATCGCAATGTAGAAACCAAAGGTTTTTGCGATCGCAATATTCCGATCTGAATGAGCATCTCACATCTTATCTGTACAATTTCTGATATATTGGGATCATGCATCTTTTGAAAGTGTTATACTGGGCAAATCTGGGTAACTTTTTGACCAGATATAAAAAAATACAAGAAAAATGTAATACCATATGATAAGTGTGAAAACACTCATCAATTATGATCCAAATACCACTCAAAACACAGTCAAATACATTATTTTAACTGTTAATTATCAGAATTACGCGTGTATTTGGTGTTCATGTGTTTTCAGGTAACAAGATACAATTTTGGAACAAAGACGCGTTTTCAAGGATTTATATCACAAAAGACGAAGAAAAGGACGATAAAGCTTTTAAAGGACCAATCTTGCCACTACTTCAAAGATGGAGGACTAGACTTGCAATTTCCTACAAGACAAAGGATGAAAGGGAATTTACTTAAAAACTTTAATATGTATTTGGAAAGAAATGAAAAATGGGAGGACTAAATGGAAAATTTAATGAAAAGAGTTATTAACTTGGTCAAAGACCAAGACCGGTCAAAACAACACAACAAACAAGACGCGTCTTCTTCATTCATTCAAGAGAGAGAAACAAGTCGACTTATAACTCTCTCTTTTCTCTTAACCTGCAAATCAAATTAACATATAGCTACACGAAGATTCAGCCAAGGCTTTCAACTACAAAAACGTTCATCTCATTCTCCTCTACAAGCTGATACAAGTTAATTAAATCAAGAATGAAGAATAAAGAAACGCCCAAATTCAAGATTGAAGATGAAGAACGAGTATCCTCGTATTTTCCACGTGGCATCCAATCATTGGTGGAGCCACGTCATCCACCCTCTCCAGACGGCTATAAATAAGACATGAAGACCCTCATTAGAAATCGGTTAGCTTAGGGTAGTTTACACATAGTAGTTAGGAGTAGAAATAGTTAGTTAGAATTTCTCTCATTTTTTTCTTGTTAAGCTTTCTGTTAATTAGTTAGATAAAGCTGTTAATCAGTTGAGCTTTGTAACCGTCTCTTTTCTTTCACCATTAATGAAGATTTAAGCTTTCATATATTTTCTTCTTTCTCATCTTTTCCTGTTAATTCTTCTTCTAAGTTTCTGTTTTTCCTTTACTGATTACTGTTCACGCTTATGTCCACGTCGAGTTTTTGTTAATTACTGATTTCATAAGCTGTTGCGAAAGTGCTATATTGAAGAGATTGAAATAATGATCTTTAAAGTTCTTAGTTTGTAGGACTGTGAGTGTTTGATAGTTTGATCATAGTTTAATCATCTTAAAGTTTTAAAAGATTTTAAAAGAAAAAGATTACTATTCGTTTAGTTTGGAAATTTCAGTTTCGGATAGAATTGGTTCTGAGGTTAGTTTTAGTGTTCTTGATATAAAAGATAAGCATAGTCCAAATCTTTAGTGTGATTGGTGAATTCGATGTTACAAGCTGAGTTGTTTTATTCAAAGAATCTCAAAAGCTTCTTGGTTAAAACTGTGGTTTGTGTTTGGTTTCTATAAGCTTGCTTATCACATATCGGTTTAGCCATAGATCAGTTCATATTAGTATTGCAAGAAGAAAAAGTTCGTTTTGTTTCAGTTTTGCAGGTTAACTTCCAGTTCTTGATAAGGTAGCAGTTTGGTGGTGTTTTGTTTTAAACCGGCTCAGCGCCGCGTTTCTCGACTTCAAAGGACTGACTTCGGAGGAGGGCAGTTACCTTTTATATTTCTGCGAGTTTTAATGTAGTCAGATCTGTAAAGCATAATTACTTTTTCTGCAAATCCGTAGTAGTGTAATCTGCTAGTCGTCTAATAGTAGTGTAATTTTGTTTGATATATTCATTTGAGTTAGTTTCTTTTCTACTAGTAATCTGTGCTTTTTGTTAACCTTCAATTGCTGTCCATAAGTAGTCACAGCCTAAATAGCTTACGCTATGTTTGGTTTAAGGACTCTGGTAGCTATTCTTACATATAAGTCGTCACAATTCAAAGGTGTTCATTAGGATATCAGCCGTAAAGCTATAGGATATTGTAACGATAGATTTCTCAGAAGTTGATAGAAGTAGTGTATTCATTCAGTTTTAGTTTGATTTGTGTAGATTTGATTGATTTTTAGTGAAAAGTAGTAGTGATTTCTATCCTGCTCATATAAAAAAATAAAGATTAGGAGTGTAGAGAGGTAATTTGGTCTTAAATTCTATTCACTGTATTAACATACGGAAGTTAGGGTAGTTGCCATATTTGAAGACTTAGTTTTTTAAAGCGTCTTTTAGCCATAGTTTTTTCTAGTTAGTTTGTTAAAGTGGACAGCTTGTTGGATCAGTTAGTGACCAGAAGACATTTGGGCTTTATCAATATTTCATTTGGGCTATTTGAATATCAGTTTAGTATTACTCAAGATTTCAGTTTTGATAAAGTTAGATTTTATTAAAGTTGAATCTTCATTTTACAAATTTCATTTGTGTATTAGTAAATTTGTATTTTTATTTTTTTTAAATTGTAATTTTCATATTTGTATTTTGTGCAATTAATTGTGGTAAGTGCAATGTGTTTTTAGTTAGTACGTATTACGTAGTATAAATACTATTTTCACATTTTTAAGTGTTTTGTTTGTTAAGTAGCTTAAATACCAAATAATCTTTAGTTAACCAAAAACAATCAAGTCTTAATTAGAAATTGTTAGATCAATTCGAATCGAGCTGAGAAGACAACTAAACTAAAAACGAAATATTAAATGGCGCCGCTGCCGGTTCTTTTCGTGAAGATTAACGATTTCGAGTGAGACGATTGGATTTTGGGATCCGTTCACTTTGTGGACGTTATTTTTACGTATTATAATCAAAAACATAAAAAATCAAAAAGATAAAAATAAAAAAAATAAAAAATCACAAAATCAATTCTTTTCCTAAAGAATTGAACCAAAAAAATAAAAAATCCAAAAAGTAATCTTTTTCCTAAAAGATTACACCCAAAAATATATATTATTCGTTTTTATCGGTTTTTACGTAGATATAGTATTTTTCTTAAAAAATCAAATAAATACAAAAATATTTTTTATATATTATTATATGTAAATAAGTATACGTATAAAAACAACCAAGTTACCTATCTCCATAAGTATTGCCGAGGCATTACACCGTGTTGAGAGGCGTTCCGGTCCTTGACACGCGTATCGATCAAATAAAATAAAGCAAGAATAGATAAATACTTCCAATTGGCAATAATTCGAAGAATACAAACTACTAAAGTGAATAGATAGGCGACGTGCTATAAAATGCCGTCTAAGGGTCAATAGGTACTTAAGTGCTTCGCGCCACCTAACCCCCCGTTCACTAGTGCGTATTCTAAGAAGGAAGGCTTAATTGGAGGTCTTGCACCCAAGTAGTAATTATATATATACTTTCTTGTGGATATTTTATATCGAACCTCAAGGGAGATAATCTCTTCTCTCTCAAAAGTCGACCGAGGGCTACTCCCTCATTCCTCGTGTTTACTTACACGTGTACTCGCACACGTGTAAACATACCACCGTTGGTGTATTACTTCCTTCCCTGAGGAAGTTTTTAAACGTCATTATACTTGTATATACATTCGGCCACCTTGTTACACATGGATACTCGTTCCATGTTGGAGATTTTGCGACAACAATCCGCCACCGCTAATTATCCGTCTTGTTCAACTTGTGGTGGTCCACATGATACGTATTTATGTGATCATAATAATGGTTATTATGGGGAGGGATATGCTTACAATGGAACCGAGAACCCTAATTTTCAACCTAACACTCGAATGGACTACACTTGTAATGACTATATGGGATATTCCGGTTTTTCATCACAACCTCCACCATCATTTCATGATCAAACCTTTAATGTGCCATACCAAAACCAAGGATTTTCCAATTATGAAGGTTTTCAAAACAATGGAAATTTTCAAGGCTATAATCAAGAAACCTTTCATAATCAAGGATTTTCAAACAATGAAGGCTTTCAAAATGATGAGAATTTTCCTTTCCATAATCAAGACACCTTTCAACATCAAGGATTTTCATATTTGACCACTTTGCCACACTTGGTTAATCGTCCTATTTTGGAGATATTACAAGACGAGCAATATCGAGCTATGTATGGGCCTTGTGCGACTTGTGGAGCATCACATAATGAAAATAATTGTGATCTATACGCGAGTAATTATGATCAAGGGTTTGATGAGGATTTTCAAAATCAAGAACTTTTAAATCAAGACGATTTTCAAAATGAAGAAAATTTTCAAAGTCCTAATAAAAAAACGGTTAACAATCAAGGCATTTATCATTTCTTGAGTAAAGACGCTTTTAATATGGTAATGCAAGCACTTGAGTCAATGCAAGAGGCAACTGATCCGAAAATATTAGGCTTGAGCACAGACATCTTGCAACACATGAGACCGAACGATGCTTTACCTGATGATGAGCCTTCTTTGAGAGTAGATGTTGAGGATGATACACTTAGTGATGTTCCTATTGTAGACCCTTCCATCTCTCCACCGACTATACTTGAGCCATACACACCTTCATCACCTTTACCTCACGTGGAACCCACCGACTCTTTAACCATGGGGGACGAGCCTCTTAGCACTAATACAAATACCGATTCGGATGAATTAACCTTTTCTAGTGTTGAGAACCTTATCCCAATCCAAAGAGAGCTTGAGAGGGTTTCCAATGAACTATGTGATGAGCTTTGTGTTGATACCTCTTCTCCTCATGATTACATTGAGATTTCATCCCATATTGACCTTCATGCTACTACTAGTGATTTTGGTGACTTTGATCTTGATGAATTGTTCAAAGAAAGGGATAATGAGATTGAGGAAGAGTTTGTGAAAGACTTTCCACGAATAGAGGATGAAAATTGTGATTCTAGTGACGCATCTTATGCTATATCATCCGATGACTTGTCTTGTCAAGATACTATTCTTATTTTGGATGAAGAGTTTGCTCATATAGGAAAAGTGGATCTTTCTCCTCTACCATCTTATGATTCTTGTGATGAAACCTTTGATGATCCTTATGATACTGATGAGTCTTTTACTTCTGATGATGATGACTCCATTTCTTCTATGACTCCTTCACCTATTCCTCTAAGTGATTTTGTGATACATTCAAATCCTCTTTTTGAGACATGTTTTGATAACCCACTTTTTGAGGAGTGTGAAGAACCTAATAATGAGTCTATAGAAGAAGAACCCTTGATTGATCATCCTTCACTGGTTTTTGAGGATACACCTATTGATTTTCATGATCATATCATCCCTTTGAGTGATTCTCTCATTAATACACCTCCTTTTGAGCCTTATGTTCCCACCCTCCCACCCTTGAAGTTGGTTATTGATGAAGATCCTTTCCTCTTAGAGATTGATACTTTTTCACCTAAGGCACCTTTAGAACTCAAAACCTTTGATATGGACTCTTTTATGGAGATTGATACCACCATAGAGGATACTCTTGCACAATTTGATATAGAGGTCAACGATAGTGTTTCTAATTTGGATGAGGAGGTTCGTCTTATTACTGCATTGCTTTTTGGGAACATAGCGACTACACCTCCTTCACAAGACACTATTAATCTTGATCCTCCTTTCACTATGCCTTCTATGGAAGATTACCCACCTTTTGATGATGATGATGAGCCTAATATGGATATACTTGTTATGAATGTTTTGATACCTACACCTTCATATTCTCATGATGCTTTGATCACTAAGGGGGAATCTTATATGGTTGATATGAATTCATCTTCTTATTTTCCCATGAAGGGAAAGGTTTTTGATCCTGGGATACGTAAATTTGAGACACCTTGGTTTTCATCTACTCCACTTAAGAGTGTGCCTTCGATTGATCTGCGCTTCTTGTATGAGCTTACTTTGGTGATGCTACCTATTTTGGAGTTGTTCACTTGTCGAGATGGAAATTATGTATTTGATCCTGGGGTTCTTCCTATATGAGAGATTTTGTATGTTGGACAAACTTGAGACACGTTGGACCGTTCCATTTATCGAGGCGAATATTGTAAATCTTATAGTAAATGGCAACGTGCTAAGTTTGAGTGTATCATGTGAGACGTGCTTCCAAGTGTATATCCTTTATTCTCCATGATGGTTTCCCCAAGGACAACTTAATTCGGGGCCGAGTCGAGCTAGCGACTTAGGGTTAAAAAAACTCAAGCATTGAATAACTAGGTTAGAAAACGTAGAGTAGATTTTCAATAGGTTAGGTTTAATTAAAAGGATGTTATAGTAGAGTTGAAGTGGAGAGGTGCCTTTCTTCGTCTTTTGGTGTTTGTTTCAAGGGTTGCTCTCTCACATTTCATGCTTGGAGCTTATGGAGGAGGCCCGTGTATCTGGTTCACTTCGATTAGTTTTTGCTATTGTGATATTAAACAATTGTGCTTAAAATGAATACCCTTTAGTTGTCTCTTCCTTAACTTGGGTTAAGCAAAGTTATCAATGTCATAAGTGTAGGGGAGTTCACTCCAATGCTCTTAAACATTGAGGACAATGTTTATCTTAAGTGTAGGGGAGACTTCTATCGAAGTGACCTTACCTAGACCATTGCCTTAACTTCATGATAATATGGAAAATTAATTTTTCGATCATTTTTCGAATTTTTGATCTACTTTGGCCAACAAAAATATGCATTCATAATTTTTGCATCAATCATTTTTCATTTGCATAACACATTTGCATTGTATATATTTCTTCTTTTATTTTTCATCAAATATATAAAAAGGAAAAATATAATAAAACATGGTTTTAACAAGTTTAGACTTCTTTGACAGATTAGGCCCGCCATGGATTTTTTGACTCAACCCGAGTTTGCTTATTTTAGCATTCTCTAGCTAGTATCCTTAACCATGTAGTCCTTCATTGGTCTATTAGGCTAAGCTTCCACCAATTTCATTCTTTGAAATTTTAAATTTGTGGAGAATGGGAAATGATAGAGTTGAAGCAAGTGTAAAAGGGCTAGATAGACTTCATGATAATTACTTGTGGCTAAACCCTTCTCTTCTTTACCTCTAATTTCTTCGCATGTATATAATTGTTAATAAATAATCAAGTACGGTTTTAATTGGTTTGTAATCTCTTATGCATTTTTGGCTAATCATTCATGGTTGATATGAGTACGTCTTAAGATTCTAAGTTAGCACGTTTTATGTGTACTAGACTTGTGTCATGCTCCATATTTAGCGGGTGTTTTTCCTTTTATTCTTTTCAAATTTCTTTGTGAGGAATAAAGAAAAATAAGAGCGGCTTATGAAAAAAAATGAGTGGCTAGAAAAAAAAAAAGAAAAAAAAAAAAAGAAAAAAAAAATAATGCAAGACTCCCAAGAGGGGCAGTGTGGTGTTAATTATAGTGACTATTGAGTTCCAATATTACCTTGACGGGTTGCGGGGATTCAATAGATTGCTCCAATCCAATATTACCTTGACGGGTTGCGGGGTTGAAGATCCAAAATCTCAAAAAGATGCGGATGTAAATTATTGCGTGAGTTTTATTTTTCTTTCCTTAGCGAGTGTGTAGTTACTTATGAAAGCATGACATGAGAATTTTACACATAAGGCGAATGACTTATTACTCTTAATACGGACTTGTATTAATTGTGAGCGGTTTTTCAAGTAATGGATGAGAAGATTACTTAGGATTAAAACCGTGCTTCCTTATTTTCGGATTTTACACTTCTTATATTTCACGCTTTAAATAATGACAAATTTGCCTTCAAGCAATTTGCTCAAATAATAACCGGTTCCACATTTAATTGTCATGAATAAGTTGATGCACTTTTTACTTGTGAATGCAATGATTCCACTTATTAGTTTGGTATGGGGAAAGTGAAACTTGAGGGTGATAAGTATCCATGGTATCCAAGCCCTAATCTAAATCATTGAATTCTTTATGAGTTATTTCCATCAAAACCATTTTAATAAAAATCAAAAATATATAATAGAATTGTTTTCTTTGCATTGCATTGTAAATATTCAAAACCATTCATCATATAGCATAGTATAGTTATTAAATCATAAAATGGCCAAGGTTGGTTAATTATGAGAAGAGTGTAACTTTAGAGCTTTAAAATGCTGCATTGCATGAGGACATGGCAATGGTCAAGTGGAGGGGAGTTGATAAGTGTGAAAACACTCATCAATTATGATCCAAATACCACTCAAAACACAGTCAAATACATTATTTTAACTGTTAATTATCAGAATTACGCGTGTATTTGGTGTTCATGTGTTTTCAGGTAACAAGATACAATTTTGGAACAAAGACGCGTTTTCAAGGATTTATATCACAAAAGACGAAGAAAAGGACGATAAAGCTTTTAAAGGACCAATCTTGCCACTACTTCAAAGATGGAGGACTAGACTTGCAATTTCCTACAAGACAAAGGATGAAAGGGAATTTACTTAAAAGCTTTAATATGCATTTGGAAAGAAATGAAAAATGGGAGGACTAAATGGAAAATTTAATGAAAAGAGTTATTAACTTGGTCAAAGACCAAGACCGGTCAAAACAACACAACAAACAAGACGCGTCTTCTTCATTCATTCAAGAGAGAGAAACAAGCCGACTTATAACTCTCTCTTTTCTCTTAACCTGCAAATCAAATTAACATATAGCTACACGAAGATTCAGCCAAGGCTTTCAACTACGAAAACGTTCATCTCATTCTCCTCTACAAGCTGATACAAGTTAATTAAATCAAGAATGAAGAATAAAGAAACGCCCAAATTCAAGATTGAAGATGAAGAACGAGTATCCTCGTATTTTCCACGTGGCATCCAATCATTGGTGGAGCCACGTCATCCACCCTCTCCAGACGGCTATAAATAAGACATGAAGACCCTCATTAGAAATCAGTTAGCTTAGGGTAGTTTACACATAGTAGTTAGGAGTAGAAATAGTTAGTTAGAATTTCTCTCATTTTTTTCTTGTTAAGCTTTCTGTTAATTAGTTAGATAAAGCTGTTAATCAGTTGAGCTTTGTAACCGTTTCTTTTCTTTCACCATTAATGAAGATTTAAGCTTTCATATATTTTCTTCTTTCTCATCTTTTCCTGTTAATTCTTCTTCTAAGTTTCTGTTTTTCCTTTACTGATTACTGTTCACGCTTATGTCCACGTCGAGTTTTTGTTAATTACTGATTTCATAAGCTGTTGCGAAAGTGCTATATTGAAGAGATTGAAATAATGATCTTTAAAGTTCTTAGTTTGTAGGACTGTGAGTGTTTGATAGTTTGATCATAGTTTAATCATCTTAAAGTTTTAAAAGATTTTAAAAGAAAAAAGATTACTATTCGTTTAGTTTGGAAATTTCAGTTTCGGATAGAATTGGTTCTGAGGTTAGTTTTAGTGTTCTTGATATAAAAGATAAGCATAGTCCAAATCTTTAGTGTGATTGGTGAATTCGATGTTACAAGCTGAGTTGTTTTATTCAAAGAATCTCAAAAGCTTCTTGGTTAAAACTGTGGTTTGTGTTTGGTTTCTATAAGCTTGCTTATCACATATCGGTTTAGCCATAGATCAGTTCATATTAGTATTGCAAGAAGAAAAAGTTCGTTTTGTTTCAGTTTTGCAGGTTAACTTCCAGTTCTTGATAAGGTAGCAGTTTGGTGGTGTTTTGTTTTAAACCGGCTCAGCGCCGCGTTTCTCGACTTCAAAGGACTGACTTCGGAGGAGGGCAGTTACCTTTTATATTTCTGCGAGTTTTAATGTAGTCAGATCTGTAAAGCATAATTACTTTTTCTGCAAATCCGTAGTAGTGTAATCTGCTAGTCGTCTAATAGTAGTGTAATTTTGTTTGATATATTCATTTGAGTTAGTTTCTTTTCTACTAGTAATCTGTGCTTTTTGTTAACCTTCAATTGCTGTCCATAAGTAGTCACAGCCTAAATAGCTTACGCTATGTTTGGTTTAAGGACTCTGGTAGCTATTCTTACATATAAGTCGTCACAATTCAAAGGTGTTCATTAGGATATCAGCCGTAAAGCTATAGGATATTGTAACGATAGATTTCTCAGAAGTTGATAGAAGTAGTGTATTCATTCAGTTTTAGTTTGATTTGTGTAGATTTGATTGATTTTTAGTGAAAAGTAGTAGTGATTTCTATCCTGCTCATATAAAAAAATAAAGATTAGGAGTGTAGAGAGGTAATTTGGTCTTAAATTCTATTCACTGTATTAACATATGGAAGTTAGGGTAGTTGCCATATTTGAAGACTTAGTTTTTTAAAGCGTCTTTTAGCCATAGTTTTTTCTAGTTAGTTTGTTAAAGTGGACAGCTTGTTGGATCAGTTAGTGACCAGAAGACATTTGGGCTTTATCAATATTTCATTTGGGCTATTTGAATATCAGTTTAGTATTACTCAAGATTTCAGTTTTGATAAAGTTAGATTTTATTAAAGTTGAATCTTCATTTTACAAATTTCATTTGTGTATTAGTAAATTTGTATTTTTATTTTTTTTAAATTGTAATTTTCATATTTGTATTTTGTGCAATTAATTGTGGTAAGTGCAATGTGTTTTTAGTTAGTACGTATTACGTAGTATAAATACTATTTTCACATTTTTAAGTGTTTTGTTTGTTAAGTAGCTTAAATACCAAATAATCTTTAGTTAACCAAAAACAATCAAGTCTTAATTAGAAATTGTTAAATCAATTCGAATCGAGCTGAGAAGACAACTAAACTAAAAACGAAATATTACCATATACAAGAAAAGATGCAGACTTGACTTTTTACCAGGAAACAAAATTGGACTGTTTGGACAGATATGAAACACACAAAACATGAGACAGTGACAATGGATAAGACACTAGATGATAAACATGGAAACTGTTTGGACAACCAATAATAATACGTGACAAATCTGATGAGTAACAATACATGACTAAAAAAACAAGACGTGACAATAAGACAGATTTGGACCAAATAAGAACAAGACGTGACAAAGATGATATATTCGGACCCAAAATTTTTTTTAAAGACCACCTAAATCAAAAACAAGAACGATCCAAGGATAGAACCGAGGCTCTAATGCTAATTGTGGATTTTCTATTTGCTAATCCGGTGGTCTAACATGGTGGAATATGGTGGTGGTAGCCATTGTTGATAGAGAGAGAGAAGAGAGGTTGTGTGTGAAGAATAGAAAATGAATTAAAGTGAAAAATGAACACAAGCAACACTCCTCCTTGGAAGCTAAGGAGGGGTATATATAGTCACACACGATACACTTAACTATACATGAACCTAGTCTAGTTTAAACGTGTGTGACTATGATAACTAATGGGAATTCTTAAATTTCGTCACATAAAGTGAGTTTCCAACAGAAGCGTGTTTGCATTGGACTTGAAATTATAATTAATCCTTCACTTTTGCTCCTTGATGAGCCGAGATCTAGCTTGGATTCAACAGCTTCAGTCTGCCCCATCTTGATTTGCTTGATATAATGATGTCCATTGATTACAATTATGCCTAATATTAAGTATCTCCGTTCTTTCGTATTCATTGTATTTGTTTCTACTATTTGCAAATGTTATATAATTTGTATAACATACTAAATTTACTTAAATGATTTTGAGTTTTGTATTCAGGTTTTGTTGTGACGATGCAAACCGAACCTATACCTTGATTACAAATGTCCTTTTTGGTGAGACCACTTCCTGGATTCACGTGTCATGTTTTTTCAATACATTCTATTTTGTCGCTCATATAGATAAATATAATTTGTAGTTAAGGGTAAGATTGTGTCGCTCATACATTCTTCCATGCTTCCGGTTTTCACTGGTTAATTCATCAGTGTGAAAAGTGGTTTCGCCTTTTGATTGTACAGTTTTTTGCGCAGTGTAACCCGTGTATAAAAGCAGGAAGTGCAACCCCTTTATGCAGTCACATAGTACACATGTTAGTGTAGAGAAGCATGAGATATAATGATATAATGTGGTGCACCTTTAAGGGATAGTTATAGATTAGCAAGGAAAGAACATGTGAGAAAGCCTTGAAGATTCTTGAAAAGGTAAGCACACTATTTTTTATCTAATGCTAGATAATAAAGTCCTTATATTACTAAAATCCCCTGCCTTGATCATTCATTCAAATGTTTAATTTCAATTAAATTGAAAATTGTTATAGCTTTGATTGTTTGGTTTCAGGAGTCTTCGTTATAAGTGGAAAGAAGTGCTAGATCACAAGCTACTAAATAAAAAATTTGTATTCGTGAGTTTGAAGTAGATGTATTCTTAATTATCCCTATATAATTATCCTTCGGGAAAGGTATAGATATCGGGTGTTGTTCTTACTGATATTTCCCATAGCAGAATCAACAAATTCGATAAAGGTAAGGTTTCAAACTTGAAGCTAAACAAATTTGGTAAATTCATTAAGATTTTTGTTATTAGTCGCACAACTTAGATTTGATTTTAAAAAATGGTTCACCATGATCTTTTCTAAATAATGCTTTATGGTTGCAACTACATAACAAAAATCTTAGAGCATTGTAAAATAAGGAAGCGGTTCACGTAGTTAGAGCAGAATTCCATACAGGTACCGTAGCTATGAAGAAAGGGGACATGGATAGATATGTTCATCTTTATTTTTTTAATTCAGGTTCATTGAGTTTGCTTTAGAAAATTGGCTATGCGAAATACTAACTACCATACTCGCACTTATATTTTGTTTTTTATTGGTTTCTTGCAGCAAGGTTGTTCATATCCAAACTTCAAGAAGGGAAATTATGTTTGATGGCAGAAAGAACACTAATAATACTCACTCCCATCCTTCGGTACCCTCTTTACTCTTCTTCTATGGCCCTTCACGCTGACACTCTTGTACGTATGATTTTTTTTCCTTGAAACTAAATTATGCAAATAATAATACTTCTGATATAGTATGAGCATACAACAGGAAAATTCAGTGACGGTTTGTTAATGTTGTAGCAAAAGCTGTCTTGAAGTCTCAGAATTTAACTGCCGAGATTTGTTTTTGAGTGTTAAGATTATCGTATGTATGTACTATTTCTTTATTAGTAGGCTTTTTGAGAAACTGATAAACATAGCTTATATCATGATACATAAATCTTTATGTAATGTGTGGTGAAGTACGGATTTGTGGAATTTAATAGCTGCAAATTGACTGAACTAATTCAAGTTTTTGTATTGAGACTCAGGTTAAACCTCTACTTGGTTTTAAACGAACATGTAGTTCATTTTCCCGAAGTATTTATCTTCACTAATTCAAGTTTTTGTATTGATGTTATAATTATTGTTATTTGTATCTGTTTTGGCTTCATAGTAGAGAAGGAGCACAAATCTATTAGCCTTAATATTGAAATTGGTCCATTTTTTTACATTAATGGGTTCACACTTCCCCCATTCGGTGAGATAGAAAGCATATCTTTAATAAGTTTTGGAATTACTAGAAATATTATAAAGGTCGCAAAGGCAAACTGAACTTATCTTTAACACTCTTATTATATTACTGATGGCATGCTTTTGAGTGGAACAACGCAACTAGCAATTTACGTCTTGAAAATATTCTTAGTGAATGAACTTGGTGTTTCTTTGTTTATGAATTTATAGATAGCTAATGAAACGTATTTAGTATTGGTTACTAAAGATACGTGCTCTCCTTGAAGATGCTTTATATCATGCCACGTTTTGGAAAATAAATTATAGCACTCGAGCAAATCTAAAGAAATGTAATGCAACTTTATACCGTTTAAGACCACATCGATCCTATATAAAACTGGTTAAAAATCTTACAAGACCAGTTTCAAACCGATTGGGTTTAAATCAACCCGAATTGATAAACGGTTTATTAAAATTAAAACGATATGGGAAGAATGATTTAAAACCAAACCTAGCCGGTTAAAAATAGGTTAAAACAATATCAATCAGGTTAAAAATATATTAAAACCAAATCAAACCGGTTAAAAAATTGAATTATTTAAGTCAAATTAGTTTGTTGACAGATTTTCCAATCTGTATCTTCCAATAGAAAATAAAAATTAAATACTAAAAGTTCTTTTATGTATAAAATTGAATGATTGGAGCAATCATTCCTAGCAGAAAAAAAAAGAATTAATGTTGACGTGAAGGTTTTTTTTATTAGTGGAGGGTTGTAAAATTAATTCATAGGATTAGTATTATAAGTTGAAAGACAGATGCGTAGATACTAGATAAGGTGAGGAAAATTTGAATGATAATCTCAAAGAAATAAAGATAAATTGGGTGGTGTTATAGATGATTAATAAAAGACTTTTTACGCCCTTTTGCTCTAATTTGTTTCCATTTTGGGTGCAAGTGTTTGCGGATCGGTTTTGTTCGGTTACTTAGAACATTTTAATTGTTTAATGTTATCACGGGACGGGTGGTAAATTTCACAACCCAAAACCGAATCGTACTAAGCGGTTAACAGGACATTTGGTTACTCGCGGTTCGAGTTATGATTAACTATTTTGAAAGTTTGATCGAATTTAAGTTTATAAATAGTAATATGGTTTAGAACATAGAATGTCGTTTTTATGTAACTAAAAATATTAAAAAGTAGATTTGTTTAAGTTTTCTTTTAACCAAAAATGTGCCCCACTACAAAAATATAAACGTAATACCCAAACGTACTTTTAAAACCAAGTTAACAAAACGAACCCACCTATTGGATGTGTATAAAAAAAGGAACAACACAAGTCAAAATGTATAGTCTACCCAAACTAGAGTAATCCAATCTACAAAAATATAAACGTAATACCCAAACTAGAGTAATCCAAATGGTCAAACGGCATGAATCGTACTTGCTATCAGTCACCATTGGGAACCTTCACTTCAACTTTCTTTTCGATTTTTAGCCTAATGTATAGTCTACGGAGTTGACGTTCCCTTTTATAAAGATAATATTCTCACATGGATAATTGTATTTCCCACTCACAATAGTCAAAAGAGATAAATGAAACTTATATGCTTACACAATCACGTAAATCATTAGAATTGTACAAAAACGTTGTTTCAAAACAAGATTTATGAAAGAACCCGTCTGTTGGCCAGGGCAAGGCAATACACTATCAAACGTTGATTTCCTTTTAACAAAGACGATATTCTCACTCCAAGAAATATACGTCTCACTGTCAACGAATATAAGTTATCTACAAAACTTATTTCGGAAAAGAATTTACGAACAGAACCCGCCCGTTGGGCGGGTTACAAAACTAGTATATATATATATATATATATATATATATATATATATATATATATAGGGATGGGATCATTAGAAAACCTTCCTTTGGTAGAAAACCTAGAAAACAATACAAAACCTCCTTATTTTTTTCGCACCAAAACTTCAGGGGGTCGAAATGTAATTTATAAATTATTATGGGTAAATCCGACACTTTCTAAACTTTCATACCATTTTTTACCCTTTTCATTTTTCTGCTTTCTCTGTGCGTGTTTCTTCCCACAACCAATATATCCACCACAACCTCCATTTGAACCACCGTTCACCACCGCGACCCATCGTTTTATGCACATCCAACGACGACGATTGGAGATCATCTCCGGCGACGGGATGGCAATATATCGTCATTATAAACGCTAATGAATATCATCTGAGGCACATTCACGACAATTTTGTTGCATCATTTTCATCATTCACCATCGTTCCTTATGTTTAATCATCGTTTTAATTTCTGTAACTATTCAGATTCACCATTTAATTTTGAAAGTAAGTTTTTTTCAAAAAGGTTATTTTTAGTGTTATCATCAATCAATATTGATTGTATTTAGAATAACTTGTTTTGTCTTTGCATTTTTGTTGATTTATATATGATAAATTATGTTTAATAGGGTAGCACACTAGGTGTTTGATAAAATGCGTGAACTAAATTTTATATGTATGATGCACCAACAAATTTAATCTTGTGACTTGTTAGACATAAAAAAGAGAACTTCAAGGGAGCAGTCATTTTTTGGATTGTTTTCAGCAGTTGAGTTGGTCTCCATGAGTATCCTAGCAAAATTTGACGGAATGATGAGATCGTGGGCCTTGTAGCACACCATCATAGCATTTATCAAAAGTGAGGTAGTTGAAGGTTACACTGAGTGAAGCAACCAACTCTTGCTGGCGAACAGGGTCGTCCTTCAGTTCTCTCCCTTTAAGTTCCATTTTCATATTCTTCTACAATGACAGTTAGCTCATTAAATTCATCCACCTCTCTTCATGATTCAACTACAATCAATTGAATGGTATGGAGAATACCAAAAAATAACTGTAGTGCTTCACTAAACTCCCCGTTAGCTATGTCTTTGTAACCAGCTTTGATCTTTTCTCCCAACTGAGAAAAACTGAAAATAAGTGCAGGAGGTGCTCGAACATTCAGGCTCGCTGATTCAATCCAACCTTTTTCAATATACAAGGAGATCACTCGATCTGATGAGAAAGCGCATAAGTAAGTATGACGTCCCGAATGAAGATCAAGAAACGATTATTTTAGTGGTGCAAACATGCTGCAAGATTGGCCGTAACATGCTGGTGGTGCTTCTTAGTCTAGTCGTCTTATGGTGCAAACATACTTTGTCACTTTAATTATTAATAGTGTACAAAAAGATCTTAAGGTCTATCCACGTGTGATGTATAATATTATCATGTCATATCTGATATTTCGAGTGGTTGCCACATCTATTCCTATCAGCAGTGTGACTAGTTTCTTTACTTATGTGAGATTTTTGAAAAATATTTGTAGTAGTTTATGCTATCCATGTCTGATTTGACTAAAATTGGTGTTTTTATGCAGATTAGCCTAAGACTAAAATCTATTTTTTAGCATGATTCTTCTCTTGTGTACATGATCATCCTTTAGTATGGGGCAAAAGATAAAGTCGATGTTGATTGATGTTGACGTACAAGTTCAATCAGGCTATCAGAGAGAGCATGTTCCCATGATTTCACTCATGAGAAAGTTGAATGACGAGTCACTTGCTTAAGTGTGCACAACAAGTATTATATATTACTGACAACTGAGTTATTGGAATTGTATGTCAACGCAAGTAAATATATGAAGGTGATGCGTATAATGTCGTGTCATTTCAGTTGGCTATCATATCAGATGAAGAGCTTGACATTCTTAGTAAAGTCACTATTATTGGTGTTGGGTTTATCCCTCATATTCACATGTTGCTCATCAACAAGTCTGGTCAAGAGTAAATTTATAGGAATGAACATTGAGTATGTGACTCCTGATGACACAAGGGTAAGAGCAAATCCAGGGATCATAGTATGTCTCAAACAACATACTAAATGTGGTTATATTTTCACCAACTGATTCATGTTTCACAACCCTAAATGTAATTAGTGACACCACCCCTGAACACGTCGATAGAAAAATCCGCAGTGGTAGTGTCAAGAAACAGAAAAAGGCTTAGTCGTTTTTTGGTGGGTTCTATTATCCGTGTGTTTTTAAGTTTTTATTTAATTTTTTATTATAGTGTAAGCTACGCTCCATCACGTGGATGTAGTTTCAGACTTTAGTATTGACTTTCTATAAACTAGGAAATGTTATCTCATGTGATATGCAGTATGTGGTTTTTAATGATCTTGTGACTGTGCCTTTATGAATTCTAGTAAATTGGTTTCTATGCATTTCTGTATATTCTTTTATTTACTATAGATAATACATTATCATCTAGAAAGTTACTAGACATGGAACTAGATAGTAGATCAGAATAATCTAAACCAAGAACCAAAGTTGGTTCCTCGTAGTTTATAATCAAATTTTAACTTTAACAAATTTGTTTCTTTCTTTATGACTTACAGATGCACTAGAAAACCTCAAACGAATTCCCTACATATCTCAAAAGGATGTCCTAGAGTAGCTCAAATGGATGTCCTAGAGTATCTCAAATGGATGGGGTAAAGTATCTCAAACGGGTGCAATTAAATAAGCCTGTTCCAGAAATCTTTTAGCATTTGACATACTAACTTGTTTATACGTTAGAATGACAGTAAATATTTGCATTGAAAAAAATGGTTTTATGCTAAATTAAGCTAACAAAGATCTAACAAAGTTACAAGGTTTTCCAAGGTTTAGGTCCCGCAAAAACGAAAGACAAAAGGATGCACTAAAATACAAATCGTATAAAATGTGAATAAAAATTAACATAGCATTCGAGCTATGTATATATGATCAAAATAGATCTACTTTCCATAACATTTCGATATTCAAAACCACTCGCCGAGAGGATCTTAATCTGATCAGATGCTTCTTTCCAAAAGAAAGTCAATAAATAATGTGAGTACATTCATTGGTGAAACTTCATTGAAACATTTTGATTCAATACAAAAGCTAAGCATGTCTTCCACAATGAACCCATTAGTCTCGAAAATGCAACCACAACAACAGATGTCTGGTCTGAGTCCTCAAACAATATATGATCAATCAATCACTACCTCATAATCAAGGTCAGTCCCTAGTCCAATCTCAGAATAATCTTTAGCAGCAGTCATCATTGTTGTAAAACCATGATGTGCCTGATAATCAAGTTCGCCATTTACAGAAGCTTCATTACCATAATACGCTTTAAGCGGTCACCCTCTTCATCTATCAAATAACTAAATTACGAATATAAATAATCCGTTTTTAGTTGCTCCAACAAAAAAATGTATTCATACCTATTTTTATTACCAAACTTTAATAGAATACCATTAAAGCATACCAAGCTACGAGGAATCTTCCATAAACTAGTATCCGATTTAGAAGAATATAAGAACCTGCATTCAGGACATTGAAAAGGTATAGTTTAATATAAAACAAACAAGACTAGAAAACATTTGGTTATGCAAGCTGACATTGTCACAAGAGGAAGTCTCAGCATATTGTGAAGTATAATAAGCTCACGCAGAGCAGTGTTGATCCCAAACTTAGATCGATTAGCTTTGTGTATACGAGATTAGATCAAGTACTACACGTAGAGAAACCTTTGCTTATGAATAAAGTAACAAAGTGTTATGCGGAATTAACACTTGATCTAAAACACAATGATGTTAAACAAACTTTCACTTGTATTAGAATAATCGTGTTGATTACAATGAAAGGTTTAACTTGCGAATACTATGAAAACTGATATATGACTTTAACCTAAAAGACCTTCTTTTATAGAACAAGAAGTCTTGTACAATAAGCTATGAATCAACTATTCTAGGTAAAGATAATAATAGAAAATACAATGTCATGCTTATCTTCACCATACATAAATAAAGAAACAAATAAACAAAAGATATTCTATCAGTGTCAATCTTCAAGGCTGTCAGCGTTGACTTCTATCAGCGTCCAAAATCAATCTATCAGCGTTGACTTTCTTCTTATCAGCGTTTGGTGATCTGACCCATATTTTATTCCCAACAATCCTCCCCTAAACTTGATATCCATACCAATGATCAAGTTTCTGAATAAAAACTAAAGGCTTAGGAGGAATCTTTCAATAACTTCTTATGTTGGTGATAAACATATCTGATCAAGTCCTTGGCCACATCACTCGTATAATCAATCTCCAAGGGTGTCTCTAACATCTTCTCCAATACTTCTTTGGACAAGAAATAGTCAGCATCCACAAGCAAATATTCTGAAAACTTTGTAGAGCTCATATGAAATACACCACAAGTAGAATATAGCCTCCAATGAAGATTACTGAGATCATCTTCAAGATCCTTCCAAATGGCAGGATCTGCTTCTTTTGGACCACACAAAGTCATAAATGTGTTCCAAAGTCTTATTCCATTAGCTGAAGTAGGTGCTTCAGCTGTATACTTGGCCTCTATTAACCTCCATAGATGCACCAAGTCTTCCCTGTCTATGCTTGCAAATATAGAAATAACTGAAGTGAAAGTATGTACCTCCTTTCCAAATCGTCCAACCTTCCAAAATCCACACTCATCTTCATCAAAACTGATAATTGGATTTCTGTCATCTAGAGGTATCACATTTACCAAATCTGAAGCTTCCAAGGGAGAAAGCTTGAGATGTTTCCTTATAACACCTTCAGTTGGAAAATACACATCCATGTCTTTAGGAAACTGAAAAGGATCTCCTTTCTTCACTGGTCTTTGAGCAATCCTTATTTCCTTTTGAATTTGCATCTCCTCTGCAAGCTCTTGTTTTCTTTCTTCTGAAAGAAACTGGTAGACATTCTGTTCTTGCACCTTCCTCCAAATAGGATGTGCCCTATACTCTAACTCCTCAAAAGACAAGGCCAGCAACTTCTTTGATGTCCAATTAGGCTGATGACATCTAAGCAACTTATAGTACAACTGCCTTCTATCTCTTTTGAGCCAGGTCTTGACCTCTTGTGCATTAAATCTCATAATCACCTTTATGTCTTCTTGTACCCTAAGAAGAACTTCCAACCCCCAAATTTGATCTGATAAACTCATACCTGGGTTGTCCATCACCTGGTCTTCCCAAGCATGGTACATTCTGGTGATTTCTGGTAGGTCCCAATCAACCTGATTCTTCAACTCACTCAACCTTTCCTTTGCTAGCTCATCTCCATATTCAAGCCTTTCTGGATCTTCAATAATTTGAATGCTTGAATCTGAGCTATCACCTTCTTTATCATCACCACTTTCCTCCTCACTCTCAGAAACAACAAATGGTGATCTTCTACTCCTCCTCAAATCTCTTTCCACAAGTTGTGCAGCCAACTGTTCATCAAATGCTATTTGTGCTGCATCTTTCTTTGGAACATCTTCTTCAATCAAAATACCTTTACCTTTGTCTTTTGGATCAATAATTGGTAAAGTAGAAGAAGAAACCTGTGTGGACACATCTCTGATAATTGTTGATGGCTGGAATACATCAACACTACCTGCAACTTTGTCAGCGTCCAAGTTGCTCCTATCAGTGCCACGATTACCTTTATCAGCGTTGGATGTGTCAGCGTCCAAACCTGTATCAGCGCCCAATGTTTCTTTGAAAGATCCTTCCAAGTTCTTTGGTGTCATCTTGGATATATCAACAACTGGATGCTTCTTCAAGTTGGTGAGAGCTTCAGCAATCTGCAAAGATTCACTAAATTGTGAACTCTTTTCTGAACTCTTTTCACTAGCTGTGTGAATCAACTCATCCTCCTCATCCTCTTTTTCCTCCCCTTTGGAAGATTCCTCCATTAGACTCCTGCTACTTGGATTCTCCAAAACAGTTACTCTCTCCCTCAAAGCTTGGAGTTCTCTTCCCTGGTTGTTGACAGTTTGTACAAGACTGACATTTTGCTTTTGCAAGCTAATGACAGCCGCCGTCAATTCAATGATGGTCATAGGTTCCAATCTGCCCTCAGCTAGAATGGGGATTTGACCTCCCAAAATAGAATCATGGGGCATGGATGAGGTCTTAATGATGTTGGGACTGTCTTGACCAGCATCTAAGCCTGTGTCAATAGCCCCAGCCTCACCCATTTCACCAGCCACACTTGTGGAGGTGGTTCTCTCTGCTACAATGCTAGGATCACTAGAGGAGAACACTCCAGTAACCCTTTGGCGTTTAGTCAACCTAGATGGTAATGGGGTAGAAGATGAAGTAGATTGTGTGGGTGTGGGTTGATTAAGGGGTGTTTGGGATTGTTCAGGAAGTGTATCAGTGTTGGGATTGGCTGTGTCAGCGCCCACATTTTGAGTGTCAGCGCTGGGTTGGTCAATGGCCATGTGTTCTGGTGAAGGTGATGGTTCATGAATAGGCTCAAGTTGGGGTTCAGGGCCTGGTTGTGGGTCTGGTTGTGGTTGAGCAGCCTGAATTACTTCAAGCATGGGTTGGGTAAGAGGTATGGGATCGTTTGTGGAGCTCATTTTAGCAAAAATGGTTTTCTGTTGTTTAGGGATCTCATAAAAAGTGTCATGATCCCTAGAACAATATCCTTGTAAATCAAAGACCATTTGCAAAAATCTAGGGTAAGCCAAAGTCATTTTACTTCCCTTGTTTTTACACATCCCTTCAAAAATCATTTTTGAAAAATTATACTTAAGCCCACGTGTTATACAAACCAAAGCACTTGCAATTGACCTGTTTATTTCATTAAAAGAAGTACATTTTGGACTTAAGCATTGTAAAAGGACATGTATCAAATATTTCCAGTCAGAGGGAAATTCCTGCTTATGATATTTATTTAAAGTGACATCAGCAGGAATAGGATAACCCAATTCCCTAAGACCCTGTTCTATTGTTGCTATGGCAAGAGTAGTCACACCATCAGCGTCATCAAAACGCAAAGCTTGGCGAACCAAAGCTTCAGTGACCACCCATGTTCTTCCATGAACAGTAGATGTTAATGTGGTCACTCCATTAGTTGTTGTGGAACTAACATTGTTCCAAAACTGTCTAATGTGTGCGACAGGGACTAATGGTGTATGAGAAAGTGCATACCTCAATGAAGATGCATTTAAAAATGCCACCATCTGTGAATACTGAGGAAATAAAGCATCATCAGCAGTCAAGTAAGCGATCATATTGTGTTGGCTCTTGAACTCCAATGTTAAATTCTTTGAGTTGAATTTGGGTGCCATGATTTAAAGCTGTTTAGGTTATATGATATGGGAAAAATCTAGGAGAAAAAGAGTTAGACAAGAAAATATGAATACCCAGAATAAAAAGATTAGCCAAATTTATAGGAGAGATGCATGATTTGGATTGGTCAAAAATGAGGCGGTTATATTCAAAGAGCAATCATGAAAATCTTGAATCAAATATAACTTATCTCATGCATTAATTAAAAGTAACTTCTCCCCAAAATTACGGCCAAAGATTAGTCAAAAAAATAACAACTGGGTAGGGCCCACTAGGTGTCAACGGTCAAAAATATCCCATCAGCGCCCAACGGCTATATTTCCTTGTCAGCGTTTGCCTAAAGCCTTGTCAGCGTCACGATTGAACGTAACAGCGTTTGGAGAAAAACTTGTCAGCGTCTAAAAAGTAAAAATAAAAATATTTAAAAAGAAAAAGACCTTAACAAAGTAATTTATCCTAAGGGAAATATCTTACAAGTTGATAATAATTACTGGGCGGCAAGCACTGTCCATTTATACACACTTGCATAAGCAAGATAGACACAAATGTCCTCTAGAGTCCCTTGCTAACCAAAATACTTACCAACAAAGTTATTTCATAAAATTCTTTGTAACTCCCAGGTAAACCCATATCCAAAGTATTCCCAAGTCTCCCATCAGACCATAACCAATTCTAAGTCAAAAATGTCTTGGCAGCATGCAAAGTTGATATACTATGCATGCTACAGTGCCTCATGGTTTAGTAAAACTAACCCATACTCACCTGTGGACACAATCTAGAATTGTGATGAGAGTATTTTAAGAATACCCAAGAGTCCTAAAGGTTCCTTAAACCTCCCCTCAAACTATGATACATGAGTTCTCAACAATATATATGAACATTAAAAATTTATGTCAAGATAGGAATGTAAATATTCCAACCATCATCCATAAACAAAACATGTCCAAAATAGCTCTTCAAAGATCCATAAGCAACTCTGTATCCAATGGCATAAAGCTACCATTACCTGTACATTTAGATGAAAACCACAAAACCAACATTTGTTGCTGACAGCGTCCCAACAACACCTAACAGCGTTGAAGGAACTCTTGTCAGCGTTAGACCATAATATCTCTAACAACGGCAAAATAACACTTGACAGTGTTACATATACCTTTGTCAGTGTTAGAAAAATAATGTGGAAAATCTAAATCATCACAAAGACCAATAATAATGCATTATCCTGTACATACTTTTACAAAAATATTCCAAAACACATATTAAGTGAGATTAACCATTCCAATATTTGTTACCAAATATTGAAATCTTCCAGCATCAAAAGGTTTAGTTAATAAATCAGCTACATTATCTTCAGTATCTACCCTATCTGGGTGTATTAAACCTTTCTCAAAGCAATCTCTTATAAAATGGTGTCTTATTTCTATGTGTTTGGTTTTAGAATGATGTACAGGATTTTTAATAATGCATAAAGTACTGTTATTGTCTACAAAAATCTTGGTATGCATAAAATTATACCCATAATCCAACAGCTGGTTCTGAATCCATAAGACTTGTCCACAACAAGCAGCTGCAGCAACATATTCTGCTTCAGTTGTAGAGTTGGCCACCACTGTTTGTTTCTTGCATTGCCAAGATATTAATCTGCTCCCAAGAAATTGGCATCCACCAGTTGTGGATTTCCTATCAAACTTGTCACCACCATAATCACTGTCTGAATATGCAATAAGGTCCAAGGGAGAATCTTTTGGGTACCATAATCCAAGATCTGGATAGCATCTTAGGTACCTAAAAATCCTCTTTACAGCAAAAAGGTGACATTCTTTGGGAGTCACTTGATGGCGTGCACATGCACACACAGCAAACATGATGTCAGGTCTTGAGGCTGTAAGATACATCAATGAACCAATCATTGATCTATAGTGCCTAACATCCACATCCTTTCCAGCTCCAAGTTTTCCCCAAGGGTATTGCTTATCCATAGGAGTGGAAGCCTCCTTCTCATGTGGAGAAAAACCATATTTCTTCAAGATTTCAGCTACATACTTGTCCTGGGAGATGAAGATACCATCTTCTTTCTGCTGAACTTGTAAACCTAGAAAGAAATTCATCTCACCCATTGCACTCATCTTGAATTTATCTGTCATGAGCTTGGAAAATTCCTCACTCATTTTTGGATCAGTAGATCCAAAAATGATGTCATCAACATAGACCTGCACAAGTAACACATGTTTTCCTTTCTTCTTTGTAAACAGTGTCTGGTCTATGGTGCCCCTCTTGAAACCATTTTCCACCAAGTAGGTGGACAATGTACCATACCATGCTCTTGGGGCTTGATGAAGGCCATACATTGCCTTCTTTACTCTATAAACCTTGTCTGGATTCTCAGGATCTTCAAAACCAGGAGGCTGCATTACATAAACCTCCTCAACAATTGTGCCATAGAGGAAAGCACTCTTCACATCCATTTGATAAACAGTAAAATTCATGCAAGAAGCATAAGCTAAGAAAATTCTGATAGCTTCAATTCTTGCAACTGGAGCAAAGACTTCTTCATAATCAATTCCTTCCTCTTGTGTATAACCCTGAGCTACCAAACGTGCCTTGTTTCTGACCACAATGCCTCTTTCATCTTTCTTGTTCCTTAGAACCCATCTTGTCCCAATTGGTCTCACATATCTAGGACAATCAACCAGCTCCCAAACATCCTGTATAGCAAATTGGTGAAGCTCATCCTGCATTGCTTCCACCCAACTTGGTTCCTTGAGAGCATCAAAAATTTTCTTGGGTTCTTCCTGTGACAGAAAACAGGCAAACAAACATGCTTGGACAAGAGGGGTATCAACCTTCTTGTGTATATTGGCAATAAATCCACCAAGACCTTGATGGGATCTTCTTGTCTGAACTGGAGCCATAACATCACCAATGATTTGAGATGTGGGGTGATCTTTAGCTGTGGAAGTGAGAACTCCTCCTTCAAAAAGTCTGGTGTCCTCAATTTCACGCTCCATGTTGCCAATATCTTCTTCAGATTCTTCTTGATCAACAGAGATCTCTTCATGAACATTGGAAGGTCCACCTTGTTCAAAATGAGAAGAGAAAAGCTGTGTAAAAGTGTCTCCAAAGTCTGAACCATGCTTGTCAGCGTTAGGGCTAACAGCGTTTGAACTGTTGTTGTCAGCGTTGGAGCCATCAGCGTCTGAATTGGTCGTGTCAGCACTGGATTTCCCTTTGTCAGCGCTTGAAGAATCATGCATGTTTGTAGTTGGTGGTATCTGAACACCACCATTATCTTTCCTTGCAGCAGTAGCAGCAGCATAATACTCATCTGTCCATATAGGAAGTGTAACAAATTCTTGTGTGGGAGATGATATAACTGCTGGTGGTCCATCCTCCTTAGCAACCTGTATACCTGAAACATTACCAATTCTCTTTTCCAAAACACTTGAAGTTACCTTCACAATGTCTGGATCAGTAACAGGCATATAATTTAAAGCTCTAGACAAAGGTTCTAAGTCAAACAACCAATTTGGACCACTCTCAGGATCACTAGGTTTACTTTCTAAAAACCTAACATGTACCTTTTCAAGTATACGTTTTTCCTTTTTAATGTAAACCCTATATCCTTTACTCTGCACTGAATAACCCATGAAGTAGCCTTCATCACCTTTTGAATCAAATTTACCTAGGGCCTCACTAGTTTCTAACACAACTACATGACAACCAAAAGGCTTCAGAAAACCAATATTTGGCTTCCTTCCCCAAAGTAATTCATAAGGTGTCTTATTATGTATCTTGTTGACCAATGCCCTATTTTGGACATAACAAGCTGTGTTAACAGCTTCAGCCCAAAAAGCTATAGGAAAGTGGGCATCAGCCAACATGGTTCTGGCTGCTTCAATAAGGGTCCTATTCTTCCTTTCAGCAACTCCATTTTGCTGAGGAGTTCTAGCTATGCTGAACTGCCTAGTAATCCCTTTCTTGGCACAAAAATCATCTAATAACTGATTTCTAAACTCACCCCCATTGTCACTTCTAATAATTTTGACCTCATTACCATTCTTCTTTTCAATTTGGGTAATGAAATTAATCAGACTTAGGGCAGTTTCACTTTTCTTAGCTAAAAAGAAAGTCCATGTGAACCTGGAGTAATCATCAGTAATGACAAAACAATATGATTTACCCTTCAAACTCTCTATATTAGTAGGACCAAAGAGGTCCATATGCAATATGTGAAGGGGTTTAGAACTAGAGTGCACCTGTTTAGACCTGAATGAGACCTTGTGCTGCTTGCCCTTAAGGCATGCAACACAAGAGTGGTCATTGTGGAAAGCCTTTTCAGGCAAACCATCAACTAAACCAAGCCTCACAAGTCTATTAATATTCTTAAAGTTTATGTGCCCTAGTCTCCTGTGCCAAAGATTACTTTCATCTACTGAGGCCTTAGCATATAGACATGACATTTTATTATTTACCTTAATTCCATTAAGATTCACATTATATATGTCTTTATGCCTTGGTGTTCTAAAATCTATGTATTTATCCTCTGGAAGCTTATAATCTTTGCTTAACACCAAGCACTCAGTATCTGTGAAAAGAACCTTATTTTTGTTATCACATACTTGTGATACACTAAACAAATTATAATCCAGGTCTTTCACCAAGAAGACATTATCAAACCTAAGATTGTTGGTGACAAGAGTTCCTTTTCCAGTGATGGTGCCGTAGCCCCCTCCAAAGTATACTTTATCACCATCTTGAATAGGAGAGAAATTGGTCAGATAGTCTTCCTTTCCAGTCATGTGCCTTGAGCATCCACTATCCCAGTATCCATAGTCATTGATCTTCTTCTGAATGCCCTGCACATAAAGAAAACACATTAGTTTTCTTTGGGAACCCAAGCCTTAGAAGACTTGGATTCATTTGGTTGTTCAACAAGAACAGACTTGGTTCTCATAACAACCCCATTTTCATCCCTGTTTGAATGAAATTCCCAGTTAACCCCAATTGGTGTTGACAATGCCTTAGAAATATAATGAAACCTGTTGCATGTCATAGAAATACCAGTATTATTAGGGTTCTGGTCTTGTTTTGGTCTCCATGTTAAGCTAGTAGAAGCTTTAGACCTATTTCCTTGTGGCTGCAAATACCTAGGTTTAGCAGTGTTTCTATCAGTGCTGAAAGTTCCCTTGTCAGCGCCCCGATTGCTCTTATCAGCGTTGAACCTAGGGTTTGCTACAGGAACCCATTGCCTATTTGACCAAGTATTTGACTTTTGAAAAGGTCTTAGGCCTTGTGTGTTAGACCCTCTAGAAAAGAATGGGGCTAGTCTAACAACTTGTGAACTTTTGTTCACAAAGGTATTGGGTCTGACAGTGTTTGACCTATGTTGACTTTTGTCAGCGCTGAAATGGTTCCTGTCAGCGTTGACATTGGAAGCATTGACACATTTGTAGGCCAAATGTGAGAAGCTACCACATGTATAACAAGCTTTTCTAGACATAGTCTTAGGTCTAGAAGCAAAGAAGCCTGTTCCATGGTTACTAACTTGGCTTTTTGGTGACCTAGAATTTCTATACATCTCTGCATATTTAACACTAGGTTTTCTAACAGATTGTGGGCCAAGGTCAACAGGTTTGCCAGTGGTAGGGTGTGTGATCTTAATAGGTTTAGGATCATAGGACTCCACAATTGGTATCATGTTTGGTGTGGGCTCATTTGGACTTTCACACAACAACCCTCCCTTAACAAACAAGGTGTGGTTAGCTTTCTTCCACTCTTCTAGGTCAGTCAGCTTTTGCTGATATTCCTCAACTGGGGAAGTCACTCTAGGTGGAGGAATAAACTCCTCCTCTTGAAATTCTGGCAAGCCAGTCCAAGATAAGTCCTTTGATTGGACACCATAGAAATTCCCAGCTGGTGGTGGAACAACATTATAGTTATTTATCCCAATCCCACTCATATCCTTAGAGTCTCTTTGTTTACTAACACACTCTCCTAGGGATTGTGTGGCCTTATCAAATCTCTGGATTTTAAGACTCACATTATCTTTGTTTTTGTTAGCCTCCTCTAACTGAGCTATCAAATCAAGATTAACCCTATTTACTATATCTTGAACATCCTTACTCTGATGTAACTCATGTTTTAAGATATTTATTTGATCCTTTAAATCAAACTCCATTTTCTTATACTCAGTTACAGTCTTTTCTGTTTGGGTAAGAGCAATTTGATAGTTAGATAATTTGCACCTTAGAGTACTTGCTTCATCTAATAACTTAACTATCTCTTGTTTTGATTTTTCAGTATTTAAACGACAACCCTTAGAACAGAAAGCATCATCATATACCTCATTATCTGATGAAGAGGAGGAGTGTGCCATGAGAGCATATTCAGCATGCTCTTCTTTAACTTCAGCAACCAAAGCTCTGTCCTCTTCCTCATTCTTAGCCATCCAGCTCCAATCCCATTCCCCAACGCCATCAATTTGTTGAACAGCAACCATGGCCTTGGGATCTGGGTTCTTAATCATTTGGCTAGAAGGCTTCCCAGCATCAGATCTCCTTGGAGATCTACATTCCCTCATAAAGTGCCCCATCCTATGACAGTTGTAGCACTCCACCTTGGACTTGTCAAATCCAGCAACATCCTTAGCATTAAAGGTCATCTTCTTCTTGAACCTTTTGTTGAACCTGTTTGCTCTTAAACTTACAAGAGCCATAGTCCACTTTATATCCATCTCTTCCAATTGTTCATCACTTATCTGCTCAAGATCTTCATAAGTGATCCTTGAATCACTAGGCAAAGAAGCAATGAAGGCACACACAGTATCAAGATCAAAACCAGCAGGTTTAATTCTATCAGCGCCATGATTGTGTGTGTCAGTGCTTGAGTACAAAGCGTTGACAGGATATGATCCAGCGCTGACAGATTGACATCCAGCACTGACACCTTGAGATCCAGAGGCTGAATGTCCATAAAAGTTCATGGAATCAAATTGGCCTTCACTTTGTGAAAAGAAGGCCATGTTGCTGCTTGAAGATTTGTTATCACTCTCCAATTGCCATTCATTCTCCAACAGCCTTAACTTGTTGAAGATGTCATCAAACCTGGAAGTCTTGTGGGTGTTATTGACAAGAATAGATCTTGTCTCAATCTTCCATACATCACCAAGGCTTTTGAGAAAAGTAGCATTCAATTCAGGGTCATCAATCTGTTTTCCCATGAAGGAAAGTTGACTTGTGATGTCAAGAAGTCTACTTCTCACACTGCTGAGATTCTCATTAGGTTGAGCTTTAAAGACAGCATACTCATGCAAGAGTTGCTTCTTCTTTTCTTCTTTTGTGTCAGCATTGCCACCATGTGCTACTTCAAGAGCTTCCCAAAGCTCTTTTGCAGAATCAAAACGTTTGTACTTATGCTGATTCTCATGACCTAGGGCATGTTTCAAGATGTTCAAAATTTTCATGTCCACCCTCTTCTTGGCTATGTCTTCAACAGCTACTGCTCTCCCATCATCAGGCTTTTCCACTTTATCAGCTTCTGGACAATTAGGAATAGCTGACCTTGCCTCAATAGCAGCAGTAATCTTTGCTGCTTTATCGAATGTGTTCCCATATTCGATAATTTCCCAAAGAGTGTAGTCATGAATAGCTATGTATTGCTCAAAATTGGACTTCCAAAGTTCAAAGTTCCTGGCATCAAACATGGGAATTTTGATACTAGGATTTGAGAAGTTGTTTTGCAGCAAAGCAGGAGGTTGATTTGTGCCAGACATGGTGTTTTTAGGGTTTTGAGATTTTAGGGTTTTTAGGGTTTGGTGTTTTAGGGTTCTGCGTTACTTAAAGATCAAAAGTTTCTCAACAAGCTCTGATACCACTTGTTGATCCCAAACTTAGATCGATTAGCTTTGTGTATACGAGATTAGATCAAGTACTACACGTAGAGAAACCTTTGCTTATGAATAAAGTAACAAAGTGTTATGCGGAATTAACACTTGATCTAAAACACAATGATGTTAAACAAACTTTCACTTGTATTAGAATAATCGTGTTGATTACAATGAAAGGTTTAACTTGCGAATACTATGAAAACTGATATATGACTTTAACCTAAAAGACCTTCTTTTATAGAACAAGAAGTCTTGTACAATAAGCTATGAATCAACTATTCTAGGTAAAGATAATAATAGAAAATACAATGTCATGCTTATCTTCACCATACATAAATAAAGAAACAAATAAACAAAAGATATTCTATCAGTGTCAATCTTCAAGGCTGTCAGCGTTGACTTCTATCAGCGTCCAAAATCAATCTATCAGCGTTGACTTTCTTCTTATCAGCGTTTGGTGATCTGACCCATATTTTATTCCCAACAAGCAGCATATGCAAGAACAAATGACACAGATCGTAATAAAGGGGTATTCACATAATCATAATTCATAAAATAAGTAGCAGTAGCGTGAAAGGTTAAAAGGGGTAAAACTAGAGACAAGGCATCACGTTAAGCTTATTGTGAACGACAATCTCTTTTTTTAACTCTTTGTGTGTGATTAAATCGAAGATGTATTATTCTGTACATTATTTGGATTAAGTTTTAGTTGTCTTGTGCCATTCAGGCCATTAATGGGTTATGGAGAACGACCTCCTGTATGAACTGACCTATGCATTACTATCCATATATTATCTAATAGCTTGTCTACTTCTAGTATTCTTTTTTGTCTCAAGTCAGACTACGAATATAATTCATACTCTAGAGATCATAACAAACAGATACACTAAACTAACTCAAACGGATGCACTAAATTAAAGTTGCAATAACTAAAAAGATTCTACTTCTGACTAGTAAAAGAGCAAATAGATTCCACATAAAATCAACTATAGTAACCATTAGGAATTCAATTTGCAAGAACTAAACATATTTTGCTTATGATTATCAGATTAGTCGGGGATTGAATGACCAGAACAAAATGTGCGATAAAAAATACCAAAATGTTTTTTTTATATAAAAAGATTTAACTTAATAAATCATATATATGTCTTTTAAAATGGACAATATCACATGTAATAGAATAAGATTTACTTGAAAAACAAATTACTAAAAGAGTAGTTGTTGACATGAGAATGCGATATTCTTGAAACTATTAGCAAGTCAACCTGGTACGGATGTTCATGTAGAGCTTTTACTGACCAAGTTTACTATAAATAGAAACTAACAACCCTGTTGTTTTACTGACCAAGTTTACTATATTATCAAGTCAACCATGTTGTTTAACGCAACCCACTTAGTAATAAAGAATAACGTGTTGACCTAAAGGGAAGATTGTGGTTGACTGCTAAAACGCTACGTTATATATAGAAAAAAATTATCAATAGTTTTAATAATATGCCCTACTACAATATTGAACTGATATCCTTAAATTTGATTGCTACAATGCCCTAGTATAGTTTTCAACTGATGCCCGTCTTGAACGGATGTACTACAACATTATTAACATCGAATCTCTTAAAACTTGCAATAATTTAAAATGTGTGCCTAAACAAACAAACAAATTGATTCTCTGATACAATTCTAAAACGTGTGCATTAAACAAAAAAATGGACTGATAATTTATTTCATGATACCCAAATGCTTCACAAAAGTTTGACTATGATGCCCTAGGACAATATTGAACTGATTCCCTAACCTGTGAATTCTATGATGCCCTAATGTAGCTGTTAACTGATGCGCAGATATAGCCGTGAACATATGCACTAAGACATTATTACCATCAAATTTCTTAAACTAACAATCTGATTTTATACTATAGTTTTAAAACGTATACCCTAATCAAACAAGATATGCACTAAGTTGTTAATTTAACTATCATGTATCACGTAATTATGCAATTAACAAACGCGCATTCTAGATTCATTATTTTAATAGAGCAAACCGGAACTGACCCTGTCTGACATGTGTACCTTGGTTGAACACAGTGGCGGCACCATAATTCTGAAAGTCACGAAGGATTGTAGAGTTTAGTACACACGACAGTTGCACATCTTTACTTGACGAAGTTGTAAGCACGTTCAACGTCAGCATGAACGGATTCCTCGCTTGTCCAACAAATCTACAAGTAGATTACAAATGTAACTAGAAGCCAATAATAAGTAGATTACTAGTATAAGCTAGAAGCCAATAGTAAAATCCATAACTATAACAATTATATCAATTTAATTGACTAGATTCAACCCTTATGTTGCTCATGACCCAACCCACCTTGTCCCTAACCAAAAAACCGATGAAACTCTGATATCGGTTCCTTTCGAATGCATAGCTTCAAATTAGACTAGGTCCCACCATTGGATAGTGAAAAATGCAACGCCTATAATAACCCATACACACAATTTAAGGATACACTAACCCACAAATTGCATGTCCTATGTATGAGAACGCTTACAAGGTTGTCAACATAACTAAACACTACGCCGCATCACCAAATAAGTAACGCTCGTGCCAGAGCCCCCTACAAAAATTATTGATCATTAAAGAAATATAAATTAAAGAGTGGCATTTTTAAATGCAAGAAAGAAGTAGTTTAAAAAATATTGGTATGGAAGAAATGATTTTATATTCATATGTGAAGGATTACAAGGACTGGCATAGACTGAGAACATTTGTTGCTACAATAATGGTGTATCCTGCATTATATAATGTTTGAATAGGGTACAATGAACGGTGATGTGATTGTTACAAATGGAAAATTACCTGATTTTGATTCATATTAAGACATTACTAATCAGAATGTCGTCGATCAGAAGCCACCCTTCAACAGTGGCACTATTTCTGTAGCTGCTTGTGAAGGTTGGGCACTGAGACCAAAGACTGCTAGCCGAACCAACAATGATGCAGACGGTCTACTGATCATACCACCTCTAAATATTGGGGATTCGGTACACTTCAGTTGGATTGAAAAAATATGTTTGATGCATTCCAAATCCTATAATCCCAAAAATAAATCAGTAAACAAATTCACAATAAATAAACAATACCTTAAAGATCAAACTTTTGCAACACCCCGATGCCTCAAAACAGTTTGAATACGATGCCCTAATAAAATTTTGAACCGATTCCCTAAAACATCGTTGATATGATTCCCTAATATAGTTGTTAACGGATTCCCTAAAACATTTTTAAAACAAATTCCCTTAAATCATACAAACATATGCCATTAAATTATGCAAAAAGATGTCGTTAAATCATACAAAAAGATGTCGTTAAATCATACAAAAAGATTTCCAGATCTATCAGAACTATATCATGAAACTAATAGATGCCTTAAATTAATTTCTGATGCTTTAATCCCACAAACATACGCTCTAATCATACAAAAAAATATATTATGCCCAAATTTTTTAAACTAATGCTATGATAATTATAACAAACCTCATTTTTTATATACCACTTTGACAATATCAAGGTAATTACCATTAGTCAATTATTCCTAACAATATCTATTTGTTAAATCCATTTTAAACAATAGACAACAAAAAATTAGTACGTTGTATAAAAAATGTAGATGTCTTAACTAGTTAAACAAAAGGATTCCCTAACTTACAGAAATGGATGCCCTAACTAATTAATCAAATAGACGTCATAACTTACTTACTGGAATCTCACTAAACTTGAAAAGGGACCAAGGTCGAAGATTTACCTTCTTATCTCATAAATACATAACAAATTCAGAAAATGTTGGAAATACGTTTTACGTATTAAGAAGGATCGGTCACTCCATTAATAGTCCATGTAATAGCTCGTAGTTTAGTTAACTTTCTTTAATTATTTAACAAGAACAAGCCTAGCCTACAACATGTGTAGGCCGGCCCAAAATGTAAGCCCAAGCCCATGACAAGGGCTTGGGTATATAAACCCTCTCCTTTGATGGAGAGGGTGTGGTTTTTCATTATTTTACACATAGTTCCTTCTTAGTTTCTCTCTCTAAAGTGTGAAATCCACCATTTCTCTATCTCTTTCTCTCTCTAAAAACATAAGCATAGATTTACAAATCTACAAATGGTATCAGAGATTGGGATGAAATATAGGTTTGTGTTTGTGTTGCGTATTGTTTTCTAAACAATTCGTATAGAATAAGTGTGTTTTGTCGAAATCTTCAAAATTTTTTTTGCTTTGATCGTAGTATCAAGTAGTGCAACATAGGAATTTGTGCTTAAAAGTGTTCTTGGTATCTTGTTTTTCATTAAAACATCAGTTTTCTTGGATCAAAAGTGCGAAAAAAGGCTTTGTTCTTCATTCCGAAATTCTAGCAGAAAGATCCATCGGAAAGTACAAACTGTACTTGGGCCTCCATCGCAATAACTTAACCATCGGAAAGGGTTAGGTTTCTACATTGCGATAGTTGGATTTTTATCACTTATTCCGATCTGAATCATTCCGATAGCTATTACGATCTGAGATTCCGACGGGTATAAGGAAGTATTTTAAGTCGTTACTCTGCTCGAATTTTGTCAGCCACTTTGCGATCTGAACATTCCGATAGGGCTTTGCGATCTGAACATTCGGATACCAACAACATTTCGACAGGGCTATATTCCGATCTGGTATTACGATCTGACATTCCGATCTGGTATTACGATCTAACATTCCGATCTGGTATTACGATCTGACATTCCGATCTGGCATTCCGATAATCACAATTTTTTTCCATAATCGTGTGTAATTTTGACTTGGAATTTTTGGTTTATCGAGAACATATTTTAGGGGATTTTAACATTGTTTCTCGATTATAACTCACAACAACACAAAAATACTTAACCTTATTTCATTGTTCGATCAACTTTGTAAATCTTATCTTATTGAAATGGAGTACACATCTCTTACGGATAAGTCCATCCTCTCGGGTACGGATAATCGTCCACCAATGTTGGTGAAGACTATGTATGAGGAATGGGCTTCCCGAATGGAACTTTATATGTTGAACAAGGAGAATGGACATCTAATTTGGGCATCGGTGCTCAATACACCATTAGATTATGGTACTGTGACGGAAGGTACGACCACTCGTCCTCGCACAACAGGTGAGTTGACTGGAGATATGAAGATTCAAGATAAATGTGATAAGTATGCTACAAACATCATTCTCCAAGCCCTTCCTCCAGATGTCTACAAACTCGTCAGCAAACATAAAGTTGCCAAAGAGTTATGGGATAGAATTCGTGTTCTCATGCAAGGCACCTCGTTAACTAAACAAGAACGAGAGTGTAAGCTTTATGATACTTTTGATAAGTTTGCCTATGTGCCAGGGGAAACTCTCAATGACTACTATCTGAGATTTACCCTATTGTTGAATGAGCTAAATATCTATGGCATGGCAATTCCTACCTTTCAATTGAACACCAAGTATTTGAACACTCTTCCTCCAGAATGGAAAAAATACGTGACGGATGTTAAATTGGCTAAGGACTTGCATAACACCAATGTGGATCAACTTCAAGCTTTTCTTCAACAACACGAATGCCATGTGATCGAGGCTCGGTTGTCTACACCTCAAGTTCATGATCCACTTGCAATGTATGCTTCTCAACAAAACATGGCTTATACTTATCAACAACCATCATACTTGCAGCAGCCACCACCACACATCTATCAGCAACCACAACAACCATCTTATCAACCACCAATGATGCCACAGCAAGAATATCAACAAAGTGTTCATCAACAAGCTTTTCAACAGCAACCACCATATCAAACATCACCATCACAAGCCAACACTTCTCCAGTGGGCTATACTCCTCAGCAAGGATATTTTCCAATAGAAGCACAACCAGCACAAGCTTTCTACTCTAATGAACTTCTACCAATCCAAGCACCGGTCTTTACTCCAAATGATACGCCAGCTGATGTTTTAAACCATCTCACCGCCTACTTGTCAAAACTTGTTGCAACTAGAGGATTTCCACCAACAAACAATCAGCTCCGCACCTCATCAAATCCTCGACAACAAGCCACTGTTCAAGATGGTCAAGTGACGGTGCAACCTATTCAGGGAAGGCAAAATTCATATGGACCTCCTACAAGGACTGGGAACAATCAAGCTGTGAATTCTCAAGTCAGTGGAAATGGGAGTCCTATTGGTCCTAAGAAGGTTGTGACTTGCTACAATTGCCGAGGACAAGGTCATATGGCTAGGGAATGCACTCAGCCAAAAAGGAGAAGGGATGATGCATGGTTTCGTGAGAAGATGTATTTGGTTGATGCTCAGTCTAAGGGGAAGATTTTGGATTCAGAGGAGTTAGCATTTCTTGCAGACCCAGGGGTAGCAGATACTGAAGGCATTGCAGTTGTTTCCACTTCTAATGCAGCTTATCAAGCGGACGATCTTGATGCATATGATTCGGATTGTGATGACATTCACTCTGCCCAAGCTGCTCTCGTTGCTAATCTCTCTCACTACGGTTCTGATGTCATCAGTGAGGTACCCACCACATCTAATAATATTGATGATAACCAACATCAAGTTGGGCATGAAAATGACAACCTCGAACAGCATTCGGGAATTAGTAATTCAAATGATGTGGTACCCAACCCTACACATTTGAGTGAACCACAACCAAATGCTACGACGGGTATGGAATCTTATGCTCAACATGATTTGGTCATGGTGCCTAAACATATTATTGATCAAATGCATATGGCCCTCAGACAATCCGTAGATACGAATTCCACCCTAACTGCTGAGCTTGCGTTGCATAAAGAAAAGGTTAAAACTTTTGAAATGGTCCCTCAAGAAGAGAAAATAACATGTTCTGAATTTGACCAATTTCGTTTTGAAAAGATTGAACACTTGAAAGAAATAGAATCATTAAAAGCTAATCTTTCCAATGAATTAAAAGAAAAAGAGTCGGTTGTCAATGATTTTCAGAAACTTAAATTGGATTTCGAAACTCTCGAGTCTAAAAAGGTTGAATCGGAAATTAATGCTACCAAACTTCTTAAATTCGAAGAACAACAGCTTTTAAAACAATACGCTTCCACAGAAAAGGTTCATCTTTTAACTAAATCATTTAAAGAATTCAAACTTAAGCGTCTTCAAGATTTACCACCAAATCCCGGTTATGCAAAACAAGCTCAGGAATATATTCCCGGCCTTTATGATATGACCATAATTGGCAAATCGAAAGAAGCACCTTTTGTTCGTAGTACTGAGGAGACACAATCACTTGGGGATGAAACTCATTCTAAAATGCTTTCAAAATTCCATACAATTGATTATGATCAACATAACAAGGATCAATTTTCGAAAAAGACACGCATTCGCTTACAAAAGGAATTAGCAGAATTAACAGTTCTTGTGCCCCAAAGTTTGTCAAATGAAAACCTTCCTAGTACATCTCCTACACTCGTCAAAAAGGATTTAACGAAGTTAATTCCACCGGTAAGTAAGGCGTCCGTTAACTTAAATACGGTTCACCAACACTTAGCCGATTTTGACAAGGTCATTTTGGAACGTACGACGGCCACGGCCATAACGGAAGGTGAATGGAACTTTGAGCACACTAGAGCTGCATTTCGAGATGAAATAGTTCCGTTTGTAAATAATGTTAAATCTTGTCTTCGTAATATTGATCAAGATTTGTTTTTGGAAATAGAAGAAGTTAGACGTGTTTTCAATGAAATGGAAGATGCTTATGAAAACAGTTTACTTGAAATAGAACGAGTTTCACGCCATAATGATCTGCTTCTGAATCAAGTGATGTCTCATGATATAGTTTCTGTCTGTGTGAATACAAGTGTTGATAATGATTCTATTGTGCATAATGTTGAATCTGTGGATAATGTGGTAGATAGTACTTGTCACGAATCTGACGCTGAATTTTTAAAGCTTCAAGATTCATATTCATCGCTTTCAAAACGTTTTGATGAGATTCAAACACATTGTATTTCGCTTGAATGCAAGCAACAATTTATTCAAGAAATCTTTGAAACGTCATTCGAAGGTGTTAATATCGATGATGCAAATTTTGAAAAGAATTTTCGATTGAATTTACAATCAAAACAGCGTCAGCCAAGTGACAAGGTTTCTAAATCGTTGCCGATAGAAATAGAGAAATCTGAGGAGCTTGACTATGTGAACGTACTTGAGGCTGCTGAGAATTTTAAACTTGATCTAGATAATCGAGTTTCCAAGATTTTGTCCAAAGTTGATAACTTAAAACAGAAAAACACACGACTATTCGATTTAGTACAGCCCAAATGTGTTGATACCACTACACAGAATCAATCATTGATTGAACAATTGAATCGAAAGTCGATGGAAATATCTGATTTGAGGGAACAAATTTGTGATAAGAATTTGGTATTGGCTGAGTTAAAGGAAACACTTCGTACTCTAAAAGGTAAGAATGTTGTGGATAACGCAGCCACTGTCTTAGCATCACCCTCTAGTGCAATCAAAAGGAACCTTATAGCCGTCACACCACTTAACAAGGGCCCTAGGACTAAACCATCTCAAACTTTGGTCACTAAAGATAAGGCGGAATCAAAACCAGCTTCTAATATTCCCGTGTTGCCTTCTACAGGAGTAAGCACCACTACTAAGGCTCAAAGATCTAAGCTTAAAAGAAACAAGAAGAATGATAGGATCTTGCCCCCATCTAGTAGTCAAGTGAAGAAGAAAGTAGAAGCCCATCCTAGGAATGTTATTTCTGTTTTGAATAAAAAGAATCATGTAGCTAAACCTAAAGGCTCTGCGGTTGTGCAGCATTCTAAGCCTACTGTGAATTCTAATTTAAAATGTTGGAATTGCAATGAATGTATGTTTTCTAGTCGTCATGATTCTTGCCTTATTGACCATGTAAATGAGATGCATGCCCGGAAAAATGGATTAGAATGGAAACCGACTGGGAAAGTGTTAACCCAAGTTGGTTGGATGTGGCGCCCCACTGGTAGAACTTTCACTATAGCAGGAAATATGTGCCCTTTAACTAGGATCACTCCCACTGAAGTGAAGAAAGCGTGCCCTTTAACTAGGAGTACCAAGGCTACCAAAACACAAGCGTGTCCTTTAACTAGGTACACTGACACTACTATAGGAACCAAGTGCCCTTTAAATAGGTCTACTCCCACTGTAGTGCCCGCGAATAATCCAAAACCTAAGAAAGTTGGAACAGTAAAACCTGTTAGTGCTAAAACTCACATTAGAAAACGCATGAAATCTAAGGGTCTCAAAAATGTTAGCAATTCTGATAATTCTATATCTGTATCTGCTAACACTTCGGAACCAATAGTTTCCAATGCATTGTCTACTGTTGTTGTTGAAAACAGGTGGTCCAAATTGTTCTCTGGTATTTGGACTCTGGTTGCTCCAAGCATATGACCGGAGATCGCTCTCAGCTCAGAAATTTCGTCAGCAAGTTTCTTGGTACGGTTCGATTTGGTAATGATCATATTGCAAAGATAATGGGTTATGGTGAATATCATATTGGGAATGTTATAATTTCAAGAGTGTATTACATGGAAGGTCTCGGTCACAACTTATTTTCTGTGGGACAATTTTGTGATGCAAACCTAGAAGTTGCTTTTCGAGAACATACCTGCTTCATTCGTAATTTGGAAGGGGTTGATTTATTGAAAGGTACTCGAGGGAATAATTTGTATACTTTGTCTCTACAAGACATGATGGCCGCTTCTCCCGTATGTCTTCTCTCCAAAGCATCGAAGACTAAGTCTTGGTTATGGCATCGACGGTTATCTCATCTTAACTTTGACGCTATTAATCACTTGGCGAAAAACGAACTTGTTCGTGGTCTTCCTAAACTTTCATTTCACAAGGATCATTTGTGTTCCGCGTGTACAATGGGGAAAAGCACTAAGAAATCTTACAAACCCAAGACGGAAGACACCAACCAAGAGAAACTTTATCTGTTGCATATGGATCTTTGTGGGCCAATGCGTGTTGAAAGTCTTAGTGGCAAAAAGTACATCCTCGTCATTGTCGATGATTACTCTCGGTTTACATGGGTGAAATTTCTTAAAGCCAAGAATGAGGCACCTAAATTCATCATCGGATTTCTCAAGATGATTCAAGTGCGTCTCAACACTACTGTCCGACGCATTCGTACAGATAATGGAACCGAATTTGTGAATCAAATTTTGCGTGATTATTATGAAGAAGTTGGCATTTCTCATGAAACATCCGTTGCACGCACTCCACAACAAAACGGTGTCGTTGAAAGGCGAAATCGCACACTTATGGAAGCTGCTCGAACGATGTTAATTTACGCAAAGGCTCCATTATTTTTATGGGCAGAAGCAGTATCTACAGCAGTGTACACCCAAAACCGGTCACTAATTTGTAAACGCCATGGTAAAACACCTTATGAGCTTCTCCATGGAAAAGTACCAGATTTATCATATCTTCATGTATTTGGTTCTCTTTGCTATCCAAACAATGATGGTGACAATTTGGGAAAACTTCAACCAAAGGCTGATATTGGTATTTTCATTGGTTACGCACCCGCAAAGAAGGCATTCCGAATCTACAACCGTAACTCTCGCAAAATCCTTGAAACTATGAATGTTGATTTTGATGAGCTGACAGCAATGGCTTCTGAGCAAAGCAGCTCTGAACCCGCACTTCATGAAATGGGACCCAGTAATATTAGTTCTGGTCTTGTCCCAAACAACCCTACTTCATCATTTATACCACCTACTAGGAATGAATGGGATACGTTGATTCAACCGTTCTTTGATGAATTCTTTACTCCTCCAACCATTGTTGCTCCAGAACCTGAGGTAATAGCTCCGATAACCGAAGTTGTCGCTCCAGCAACCGATGCACAATCAGACACATCTGCACCTACAACTGGTCAAGATATACCATCCACAAGTAATTCTCAACCAACACCTGTTTCAACTACCCATGTCATGCCTATTGATGATGAAGAGGATGATGATGATCACGATTTGGAATTCGCTCAAATGCGTGAACTTCCATTCTTTGGTGTATCTATTCCCGACCCTAATCAAGTCGGGTCGTCCACCTCAGAGGAAGCTCCTTCTACAGTTTACTCCAATCCACGGATTCGTGAACATGACAGCAAGTGGACAAAGGATCATCCTATAGATTCTATTATTGGTGACCCTAATCGTCCGGTATCCACACGAAGTCAGTTACAAGAAAGTGCATTGTTTTGTCACTTTGATGCTTTTCTCACTGAAGTTGAACCTAAGACATGGCAACAAGCTTTTACTCAATCCTGTTGGATAGAAGCTATGCAAGAAGAACTTAACGAATTCATACGTCTTGATGTTTGGGAACTTGTCCCATGCCCGGATCAAGTGCAGTTACTCACTTTGAAATGGGTTTACAAGGTGAAACTCGATGAGTTAGGCGGAATATTGAAGAACAAAGCTCGTCTAGTAGCTCGTGGATACAAGCAATTATTGGGCATCGACTTTATGGAATCCTTTGCACCTGTTGCCCGTTTGGAAGCTATTAGACTATTCCTCGCTTATGCAGCCCATATGAATATGGTCGTCTATCAGATGGATGTGAAGACGGCATTTCTTAATGATGAACTCAAGGAAGAGGTCTATGTTCAACAACCGGATGGTTTTGTGAATCCTAATTATCCTAATCATGTGTACAAGCTTAAGAAGGCTCTCTATGGGTTGAAGCAAGCTCCTCGCGCATGGTATGATCTTTTGTCACAATTCCTCATTACACAAGGGTTCGCTAAAGGCAAGGTGGATCCCACGCTGTTCATTCAGAAACGAGGTAAAGATATGATTATGGTACAAATATATGTTGATGATATTATATTTGCAGCCTCGACCCAAACCTTATCGGATGAGTTTGGGACATTCATGTCTTCCAAGTTTAAGATGTCAATGATGGGCAAGGTATCATTCTTCTTAGGTCTTCAGATATCTCAGAGTCCCAGAGGCATCTTTATCAATCAATCCAAGTATGCCCTTGAATCACTTAAGAAGTATAAGATGGAATCTTGCGACCCCGTGGACACTCCAATGGTGGAACGAACTAAGCTTGATGCAGATCCACATGGAGTTTCCGTTGATCCGACGCTTTATCGTGGAATGATCGGTACTCTTCTGTATATCACAGCTAGTCGACCTGATCTTCAGTTTGCTATATGTATGTGTGCCAGGTATCAAACTAGGCCTACTGAGTTACACTTAGCTACTGTTAAAAGAATCTTTCGATATCTTAAAGGAACCATTAACCGGGGACTTTGGTATTCGAAGGACTCTTCTATTGCACTAATGGTATATGCAGATGCGGATCACGCGGGTTGTCAAGATACAAGGCGTAGCACGAGTGGAACTTTGCAACTACTAGGAGATCGACTAATCAGTTGGGCATCGAAAAGGCAGAAAAGCGCTGCAATTTCAAGTACGGAAGCAGAATAGATAGCTATGTCCGGTTGCTGTGCTCAAATTCTTTGGATGAGATCGCAATTAACCGACTATGGTCTAGGTTTCAACAAAATTCCGATGTACTGCGACAACAAAAGTGCAATAGCCTTATGCTGCAACAATGTTCAATTCTCCCGGTCGAAACATATTGACATTCGCTACCACTTCATCAAGGAGCAAGTGGAAAATGGAGTAATCGAGCTTTACTTTGTCCGATCTGAGTATCAATTGGCGGATATTTTCACGAAGGCTTTAGATCGCGCTCGAATTGAATTTTTGGCCGACAAGCTAGGAATGAGAACCTTCTCGCCTGAGACTCTTAAGGAACTAGCAGATGAAGCGAAAGAATAGTGGTGGTAAAACTATTCTCCGTATCCTTGGTGATCATCTGTATATATTGTTTATATTTTTATCCACAAAAGCAAAATACAAAAATATAAAACCATATAAAAACCATAAAAATTGAAAAATTCATAAAAATCCAAAAATATTTTTTACTTTATTTTTCAAAGGCATGTCTTTTGGTACGATAATATTTACGGCCTTAGAAATGTTGATTAATATCGACACGGTGCCATAAATAGAGTTCGTACAAAAGTTGTAAATATTTCATAAAACATGCCCTTATGGCTTGTAGTTATTTCAGACTGCAACCCGGTTTTCATATTAAAGTCAAGTATTTCTTATGAAAGCTTTGGCTCACAACGGGAATTAATTTTCTCGGGCAAGCTTTACTTTAAAACCTTGTAAGGGATCAAGTTTACTTTATAACTTGGTCTAACACAAATGTATGTACGCCTCAGTGCATTTATTTGTTAAAACAAGAGAAGTCTTGATTTTATGAAGCTATCATCTCTACAACCATGCTATCTACAATTGGTATCTACATACTCGACGATGCGACTACTCAACCGACGACTACAGCTCTTTCAATAGAACACGAGTCAACAATTGAGGGGGAGCAATTGTCAAGCATTAAGAATCTTCGATGCCGAAAGTGCCAAGTTCACAAGATGGTGTCAAGAAAACAATACCAATCGTACATGTGGTGTCAAGAGATGACTTCAGACGTGAAGAGGCGACCAACATATGCTGCCAAGAACCATTTGATCTTATCATATGATGTTCTCATCTATCAGGTCCAACCTTGTCAATTCTTTTCTAATATGGTGATTATGTGATCATGCTACAAATCGATATCATATCTCATACATTTGGTATCATGAAGATAAAACGGACTCGCATTTTTCTTCCCAAAACCTTTGTTAAACCTTCATTAAATCAATTGATATTAAAAACATCGATTGGGTTAATATTTTTAATATGGGGGAGAAAATGTGATTTAATATGGGATATTATCACAAATGGTTTGACTTAATGTGATGGCTCATCTCTACATATGCGAAATGTTGTCGAATATCGTGGCATATGTTAAGGGGGAGCAAAATGGATTTGCATATCAAAATGGATTTTCATGGTGACATATACTTACCCAAAACCCATTTATTTCACGACGATGAAGATTGTGGTGACATAAGGATGGTAGGATAGGTTAAGTCCTATGATTCTTCCAGAACCGGAGGAATCTTCCCGAGGACATTCCATAGCTAGAAATAGTAGTCCTTAGGAAAGTTGGAGAAAGATTGTGAACGCAGCTGAATGCCGACCAAGTACTTAAGTTAGCACTGGAACAATCACAACAAGGTGCTAGTTATGACGTATTGGTAAGCATTGAAGGGGTTGAAGAATGAAAAAGAATTGTAATGATAAAGGGTGTAAAGAAAGAAGCCCTCCTTACAACTTTAGGCAGAAACCGGGTCAATACATATGCTATTGAGATCATTTTAATGATTCTTGATATTGAAGACAGACATCATGGACCCAGTGATGCAATGCATAACCCATCCCAGCTAACTCAGATATCTCTTAAAAGATATTTGTTTTAATCACACGGAGACAACACGTTATCTATTAATTTATTCACTCCGAATAAATTGGTATTGAAAAGGTGGCACTCCTCTCCAGCCTCCGATCACTAAAATCTAAAATGCATGATCGAGTCTAGAGCCATTTGAGATCATCAAATATCTCATTAGGACACACTTTCATATTTCCTTGCTTCTTCACACACTGTGAAAAGTAAGAAAGATTTCAAGAGTCCTACGCAAAATCTTCATGATCTTGCCTGAACATCCGAGTAATACAAAAGTATTTACAATGAAGATGGAAATCCTTCTTGAGCGAATATCAAAAAGCTCATGGTAGGTGACTTGTGCGATTCTTTATGAATCAAACTTGTGATAACTGGAAAGCAACAGCTGTTTAATTCTTAACTGAATTTAAACACGTTCCAGGCCTCTACGCAAAATCTCAGTGATCTTGCCAGAACACTCAGAGTGATACCTTAGTGTTCACGGTGATGAGTGGAAATCCTTCTAGTGTTAACCCCAAACAGCACTTGGTAGGTAACTTGCAAGATTATATACGAATCAAGCTCGTGACAACTGGAAAGCAACGATGGTGCGGTTCTTAATTGAATTTCACTTGTTCCAGGAACATGAATTGACGGCTTCAAATCATGCGGATAATTTTATCCAAATGATTCACTCTTTATGTTCGCAGTCAGCTTTGGACGGTCGAATAAAGAGAACGGGTTTACCCGCGAAATCCTGTCAGGAAGTTACTTAATTGAAACTATCCGTCACGGGTACGATATCTAATATCGTCCAACGGTCTTCACCGACCGGAGGTAAAATGCTACCGAATTAGAATGAAATGTTCAAAGCTATTTCGTTCGTGTCTACTTATGTTGTAGCATTTGAAGACGGTGGCGTTGCGGGATCCAAGAAGAAGTCGTCCCCGCATGCTTATACTTTATGCACTTAATACCTCATCAAATTCAAGAAAGCCTAAAAGTTAAGTCTTCCGCTGTATCGAACTATGAAGCTTTCAAGAATTACGAAGGTATAAGTATGTGGGACATGGTGTCATGAAGAGGCGAAGATCACAAGTGATGGATGCACGAGATCAAGGCAAGAGATTGATGCTAAAGATTAATAAAAAAGATCACATCAGCATGTTCACCAGAAAAGAAAAAGAAAAAGAAAGACGAAGACTACGAGCTCAAGACAAGCATAGTATGCTAGGTTTTTCTTATTATTGTAACTTGGGTAACGCCCTTGTTTGGAGTGACCTCCCTTAGGGGGAGATTGTTGGAAATACGTTTTACGTATTAAGAAGGATCGGTCACTCCATTAATAGTCCATGTAATAGCTCGTAGTTTAGTTAACTTTCTTTAATTATTTAACAAGAACAAGCCTAGCCTACAACATGTGTAGGCCGGCCCAAAATGTAAGCCCAAGCCCATGACAAGGGCTTGGGGTATATAAACCCTCTCCTTTGATGGAGAGGGTGTGGTTTTTCATTATTTTACACATAGTTCCTTCTTAGTTTCTCTCTCTAAAGTGTGAAATCCACCATTTCTCTATCTCTTTCTCTCTCTAAAAACATAAGCATAGATTTACAAATCTACAGAAAACAACGATGAATTGGGCATTTCATCAAACACTTGATAAGCAATTTTAATAATAATTTTTTATGCATCCTTGATTAATAATTTGTTCATGTTTTGAGGATAAACTTTCAATAAATCTTCAAAATATCATCGAATCATTGATTTAAATTTGATTAACCTTCTAAATACATGATTAATTATACAAGTAGTGAGTTGTGGTTTGTATAACCTGAAATGTATTTATCTTCATGAAATGATGTTACAACTGTCAATCATAGCGGTCGGACAGTGGTGGTAGGAGACTGGTCGGAGTAGTGTTCAGATAAGAGGTGGTTGGACAGTGGTCGGAGCATAGAAACGGCGTATATATTTGCAGAATATATCGGTATGGTGGTGGTGATATCTTGGTATCCGGTGATAGCTTGGACGCCGGTGATAGCTTGGATGCCGGTAATATCTTGGCTTTGATGATATCTTGATGCCAGTGAGATGATGGACGCTGGTACGTCCAATGGATGTTATGACGGTGGCGTATCCATGGTTGTGGTGATCATGACGGTTTTAATGGTAGTAGGAGATGTCAAAAAGTGACGGAGGGATTAGGAGGATACGGTCTTAGGTTTTGTTTATAATAAGAATTACAACTTGACGATTTTAACCCTCCTGCTTTTTATTTATTTTCATTTTCTACCCTCCGCTTTTATATTTTGCAAAAGGAACCATGCTTATTTGTTTTCTAGGTTTTTCACCAAAAGATGGTTTTCTCTAGATCCCACCCCTATATATATATATATATATATATATATATATATATATATATATATATATATATATATATATATATATATATATATATATATATATATATATATATATATATATATATATATATATATATATATATATATATATATATATATATATATATATATATATACTAGCGTCGTAACTCGCCCAACGGGCGGGTTCGTTTCGTAAATCTTTTTTAAAAGTACGTTTGTGTATCAGTTATATCTATTGGTAACGGGACCCATTTTATTAAAAGAAAACTAATCTTTGATTCTTTTAGGCCTTAGACCACCCCACAGACGTGTTTGGTTCCCTAATAGACAAGTTTGTTTATAATAATATAGATGATACAGGTTGACTGAAAGACAGTCAGCAAAAATTTATCATACTTTGCAATGTTTTCAAATCCGGGCAACAGGTTAACTTGGTGCCGACCGAAAAAAGGGTCATATTAACCCGGGTTTTATATTTTCGAAACCCGGCTAGACCCACCGGGTTTGGGGTGACTCGGGTAAACGTGGTTCTCAAGACAAGGTCGGGTTTTGGATTTTGGGGTTTTCTTTTAAAATATGTAAAGTTTACGTATTTGCGACGAAACTTTATTTTTACATATTATATTGATTTATAAACTATTTATATATCTTATGATTTTTTTATGGTTTTTATATATAAGTTTTGTTAATTATCAAAAATATAAAAAAAATTAATTTTTTTTAAACCCAGGTTGACCCGGACCTGATGACTCGACCGAGTTGATTTAAAAACCGGGTTTCAAAATATTGATACTTTGTTTACGTAAAAGACTGAAGTGCAACATAGTATATGAAAATATGTTACTCAACACTCACGCTTATTTTCAAGTAATACTATGTAAAAATAAAATAAGGATACCTTGTTTTATTTAAAAATGTCGTAAATACACGAAGATTGTAATCAACATTCACAAACATGCGTAAGTAAATATGTCTTGTAATTTAACTAAAAATGAACAGTTGTGTATATTTTGAAACATCAAGAAAATAATTAGTTACTTATGTCATCGTATGTTGTTTATTAAGACCAATGTTGCAACTCTTGAAATTTGCTTTCCAGTAAGATGTGTGATATGGATACATTTTAGTACAACTTTATTATATTGAATGATGAATATTATGGATTATTTTAACTTGTAGAGCTTATTAACCTCAACAAAGCTTGTAGCCAATGTTTTAAAAACGGTTTTTTAATTTGCCTGGTCGAGCTATCGGGTCATGCTTCAACCGACGGTTCAACGAGTTCTTTGTCCAAAACTGGGGCCCGGTCACCGATCAGATCAAGATTCAACCGGCCGGGTCAACTCGGGGTTTAAAAAACCGAATTGTAGCAGTGCTATTCTGTTCAACCTGTACTTTGAAACTACCTGTTCTAACCTGTTCTATCCCCACAAATTGTTTCGTCACAAATTGTCTTATTGCAGTATGGATCTTAGATTTTGAAACTACATGTTCTAACAGGTTGAACAAGTTTACCCACAAATATTTTCGTCACAAAATTGTATTATTGCAGTAAGGATCTTAAATTTTGAGATAAGTGATCTTGGAGACCATGTGGAGAACATTATAAACATATAAAAAACTGCTTCTTAGAATCCTATATTAATATCTCAAATATAACTACAAAATAAATAAGCTTACATCCATACCAGATATGAATCTTGCCACGACCAATCATTGAAATCAGTCAAGCACCATGCAAGAATAAAAAAAATACAGATGGTTCCTTACATATTGGATTTAACGTTGGTTCCATGGTTGCAGAAAGGACAACTAAATATACTAATACAGTGGCGAGTTTGTGCATCCTCTTTCTAGGAGCAGATTTTGCTCTTCATTTCTTCTTCCCACAGTGCAGCTAATGTTCCTGAAAAGGACCATTATAAACATAAGAGAATGTGACAGATGTAAGATCAGCAGACAACGAAAAAGGTATTCTTATTCAGAGAATATATAATCGGGTGTGTTCCTTGGAACTTTAGGATTGGACTATTACACATGTTGCTCATTGAACTTGCTCCGATAACCCTATAAATAATTTAGGATGTTTATGATACCATAAAACCAAGCCCTGGTTCACATACGTGTAATATAAGGAAAGATGTCGAACCTTTTTCACTTCCCATTATGGGAGGCAGTATAAATTGTGTAAATAAATCTCACTGCAAGGTTATCTGTAGATTCGCTTGATTGTGAGTAATCTTTCCTACCCTTTTGTGATGTTGCCCTCCAACTCTCCAAAAAATGACTTGAGACACACGCCTGCAAGAAACCTTATTACTAAGATTGTTTCATAGCAGCTACACTCGGTTCATTTAGAAAACGCTGAACATGAAGGCCAGCAACAATAATTGCAGTTGACACAATTGAGATCAGAAAAACCTACACCACAGGTAATCAGTTCAGAATTTACCATCTCTATTTATTATAAATCACTATAAAATGTATATTTGTACCTTGTGCCCTAGCTAGGAACCATCTGCTTGCTTATGCAGGAATTGCTGATGTTAATGCCAAATTTCCAAGTCGTGTAATATTACCATCATCTGCAGTAGCAACAACTGCAGCAACGATTTTATGATATTTGAATTTCTGACATTCAACCTGCATTTTCTATCGATTTTATGAACTGTTAATCAACCTGATATTCAACCTGCATTTTCTTTCGACAACTGCTGATATTCAACCTGTGCATTTTCTTTAAATTTTATGAACTGTTAATCACAGCCACAACAACTACAGCAGCGATCATGCTATCATGAAGATAAGTTAAATTTTTCCATATCCCTATAGAAACAAATGTAATCATATCACATGTATGAATCATTTTCTCATATAGCCTAAGATCACATCAACAGTCGCCAATGGGATTAACCTTAGCAAGAGAATGGTAAAACTCGGCATATTCTGTTTGTCATACACAACCACTCAAAGAAGCAATTCGAATACTCTTTATCTTTGTCAATCATAAGCAACTGATGCATAACTTAAGAATCAAAGAAAAGGAGTGCTAAGGTTTATGCTCAACCTATAGAAAAAGTACTTGTTTCACACCCATAAGTTAAAGCTACATAGTAGATACACCAATTTTGCCAAGTAAACAACACTAAAAGAAATCAGGTTACCAACTTTAGGATGTCAGATTCTGTAGGATTCAGTCTCATAATAAGTTTAGAATCAGACAACTAATAAGGTATTCTTTTGACTATTTTCCAGGTTGGAGTTTCTCGAGCTCGAAGGCTTGCGCAAGGGCAGAATACTAAAAAATTCAGCATCTTGCTTCATTGCCAGGTCGAATAGACCCATGGATGCATTGTCTATGCACATTGACTAATTCTGATCATCATGGCCAAGTTCTAACAACACAAAAGTAAACAAAGAACCTGTGTGCTTTGACTTTTCCTTTCAGAGGAGGGTACAGACGTAACTTCTTTCATAAATAATTCAATATCCAAGTTGGGCGTACGTCTCTAAATCCAAACAACCGTATTTATTTTAAACAATACTCGTAAATAGCCAATTAAATTTCTAGCCCAAACTATGTGTTTGACTTTGAGCTGAGGTGCCAAAGTGAGCAGATGGGTCAAAAAAGATCATTTAGAAAGAAAAAATAAGTCAGATGAGTCGGGATTGGGTCTGTTGACCATGTTTTTATTTTCACATTTTTATAAAGTTAAACGCAGAGTCTGAGAAATGAACAACAAAACATGCAAAAAGAAAGACGTTTCAGATGGAGCAGCGGTCCAACGGAAGGGTCATTTGAAAGTCTTGTCTGCGGATCATTACTCAAAGGTATTATAATAGAGTATCACGAAACACCATTATAAAATGCAAGAATGCAACTGATGTTACGCATTTATTTGAAAATCATAGAAAGGAACGACCAGGTTTGCGCCAAATCTCTTGGTAGACTTTACCAAGAGTAACCTTAGTAAGTCCGGTGACTGTTCAAATTCTGCCTGAGTTTTGTGTTATATGCTGATAGGGTTCCTACGTGTAAAAAGATACCTTTAGAGAAAAAAAAGAGGATATCAACCTGCAAAAAAAAACGTTCATTATTAAGGTTAACAGATAAGGAAGGCCTACCTATATTATGTCCACCAAAATGACATAATGAATACCAATGAGAGATGAACCTGGTACAAAGAAACAAAAAAATTATCATCATCCATAACAAATTAAAAAAACGAATTAGGGTTTAAGGAACAGATAAAATAATACTGATAAAGAAACGTATAAATGATATTAGGGTGGATATATGTGATAAACCTGATATTAGGGTGGATATATGTGATAAACCTGTATACTATAATTAAGGAATAAATATGCATGTTATATGTGATAAAACTGTATCAGACGATATTTGGGTTTTATTAATATGTAGGATTTATTTTCAAACACAACAATATACCCAAAATTAATAATAAGAAATTAATCACAGTTTATATATTTGGATACTTATGATAAACCTGTATACTATAATTAAGGAATAGATATGCATGTTATATGTGATAAACCTATATCAGACGATATTAGGGTTTTATTAATATGTAGGATTTATTTTCAAACATAACAATATATCCAAAATTAATAATAAGAAATTAAACAAAGTTTATATATTTGGATACTTATCACATTAATTATAAAACTGGATAATAAGTATAGGGGTTTAATATCCTAAAACAAAAACAGTACAATAGCTCAATGGGAAAAGATCAAAACAAATAACCCCAAGGTCATGAGTTCGAATCTTACAAACCTATTTAAAAAGAACATTTTTCTAACAAAATAACACGCAACTTTCAAAACTGCGTTTCGAAAACGCAGATTTCGATTGTCAAACACAGTTTCAAAATCTGCGATTTGAAACCACTAAAAACGTGGAAATTTGAGATTTTCTAGGAAACTATGAAATACTATTGGTTAAAAGATTTGACTGGGATTAAAACTGTGGTTTCAAGTCATAATTATACCTATATATAATATAGAGATAGGGGGCTTTCTTTTCAGAACTATTTTTATTGACAGAACTGTCAGAACCATAATCAGCCAATCATATTTTAGATAATTAATTGACTTTATTTTAGTAAGTAAAAAATGTGTAAGGACATAAATGTCTTTTTTATTTATCCATAATTTTAGAAAGTATTTAAGTTTACTGTAATTGTTGATGATTAATGCTATACCGATATTAAAATTCATTTTTTATAAGCATTCATTTTTGAGTTTATTTTTTTAGTTCTCCTGTAAAAGATATATTTTATTTTATTTTTGTTTTTTTACTTTTTTCCAAAATGTAAGTACATGTATGTTTTTAAGAATTTTTTAATATTTTTTTTGTCAACATCCATGTTTTTCAATGAGTAAAGTATTACTAATTTTTTTAAGATAATCCAAACATATAACAAACAAATAACATTATTTTATATAAAAAACTCATACCAACTTAAATACAATTAAAATATAGATTTTTTGAATTAAAGTAAATAAATACTCAAAACTTGATATTGAATTAAACACAATTGAGATCTAAA